>PVIY010041972.1:0-21271 GCA_004026745.1 Myrmecophaga tridactyla | reverse complement strand
GACAACCAATTCAATAGGTTGAGCCCTCCATCTTGGGGCTCACCCCTATGAAACTTATTCCTGCAAAGAAGAAGGTAAGCCCACTTATAACTATGCCTAAGAGTCCCCCAGAGAATATCTTTTGTTGCTCAGATATGGCCTCTCTCTCTAAGCCAATTTGGCAGGTGAACCCACCATCCTCCCCACTACGTGGGAAATTACTCCCAGGGGTGTAAATCTCCCTGATAACATGGGACATGACTCCTGGGGGTGAGCTTGGGCCTGGCATTATGGGATGGAGAAAATCTTGATGAAAAGGGGTAAGAGATAAGACAAAATAAAGTTTCAGTGGTTGAGAGATTTCAGAGTCAAGAGGCTATCCTAGAGGTTATTCTTATGTATTATATAGATATCCCTTTTTAGTTTATGGTGTATTGGAGTGGCTAGAGGGACGTACCTAAAACTGTTGAACTGTGTTCCAATAGCCTTGATTCTTGAAGATGATTATGTATCGCATTAAAATGTGAATGTGTGATTATGAAAACCTTGTGGCTGACGCTTCCTTTATCCAGGGTGTGGGCAGATGAGTTATAAAAGAAGGACAAAAAATAAATAAATTATGGGGGGATAAGGGCTAAGAAAAAAATGGGTAGATTGCAGTACCTAGTGGTCAATGAGAGGGAGAGGTAAGGGGTATGTGATGTATGAGTTTTTTCTTTTCTTTTTTCTGGATTGATGCAAATGTTCTAAAAATTACCATGGTGATGAATACAGAACTATGTGTTAATATTGTGAGCCACTGATTGTCTACTTCAGATGTACTGTATGTGTGTGAAGATATCTCAATAAAAATATTTTTTTTAAAAAAAAACAATATTTGGCACTTAGAAAGGGAATGAGAAAGTTCAACAAATGTTACGTGCTATCTAAGGTGTTCCTCATCATAGTTTGGTTAGTGCAATGCACAAGTGAATTCCAGGTCATACAGCCTAAGTCCACTGAGACACAGACTAAGACCTCTAAACCAAATGCTACAGACTAACTACAAACTATAGACTAAGACCTCAAAACCAAACTCCAGCTCATAAGGGATATCAGAGCTCGTTTGTCCTATAAGTAGATAAATCATTCAAAGTGTGTGTTTTGCATGGATGGCACAGTAGGCCAGTCTGGTGTATTTGATTTGGGGCCTCTGACTCTGTGAGGAGCCGTATGTTAAAATTAAGTAGCAACTGGATCAAAGGACCAACATTTATAATCACTAATAAATTTGGAGTGTCTGTAAAAAATCTAAAAGAAAGAGTGAATGTTGCCCAAGGACTTGCACCCTATTCTGTAGAGATTTAGTGTGTTTCCAGGTGTACACAGGACAGTTGAATATTGTTAGGTAAAACATATGTCTGTTATTGTGTTCTATTTAAATATAAGTATGGTGTAAGATGTTGTGTATAGCTGCCAAGCTGAAAAGGGGTGCATTGTGATGGTTAGGTTCATATGCCAACTTGGTCAAGTGATGGTGCCCAGTTGTTGGGTCAGGAAAACACTGGCCTTACCTTTACTGTGAGGACATTTCATGGACTTAAATCATTGCATCTATGGCTGATTATATCTACAATCAACAAAGGGGAATGTCTTCTGCAATGAGAGAATTCAATCAGTTGAAGATTTTTAAGGGAGAGGTAACAATTTCAGCAATCAGAAGAGAGAACTTTGGTCTCTACCTCGGCCAGCCAGCTTCTCCTGGGAATTCATCGACCTTCATCCTTGTTACCAGCTCATGGCCTGCCCGACAGAATTTGGACTTGTGCATCCTCACAGCTGCATTAGACACTTGTTTTTTTAAAGGAATGTACATATTTACTGATAAAACCAAACACACAACATACAAACACGAACATTCTTAACATATGAACGTTCCATACTTGGTGTCTAATCAATGGCTCACAATATCATCACATAGTTGTATATTCATCACCATGATCAGTTCTTAGAATGAGACATTTTTTTTAAAGCATTTTGTGAAATATACCATATATACAAAAAAGCAGTAAATTTCAAAGTACATAATAACAAGTAGTTATAGAACAGATTTCAGAGTTTGGTATGGGTTACCGTTCCACAATTTTAGGTTTTACCTTCTAGCTGCTCTAAGACACTGAAAACTAAAAAGAAATAGCAACATAATGATTCAGCAGTCATACTCATTTGTTAAATCTTGTCTTCTCTATTATAACTCCTCCTTCTCCTTTGATCCTTCTCCCAATCTTTAGGGGTATTTGGGCTCTGCCCATTCTAACTTTTTCATGTTGGAAAGGGGTGTTGATAATACGGGATAAGAGGATGGAACTACTTGATACTAGGAGAGGCTGACCCCTCTGGGTATCAGGACTTATCTGGCCTAGGAACCCATTTGGAGGTTGTATATTTTTGGAAGTAATCTTAGTACGTGAAACTTTTATAGAATCTTAGATAGAGCCCTGTGTACTCTTTAGGGTTAATGGGAATGGTTTTGGTTGGGGTTTGGCAAACTATGGTAATAAGCAAAATCTAGCTAAAGCTTGCCTAAGAGTAACCTCCAGAATAGCCTCTTAACTCTATTTGAAACCTCTTAGCCACGGATACCTATTTCTTTACATTTCTTTTCCCCCTTCTCATCAAGGCAGCATTGCCGATCCCACAGTGTCAGGGTGCCAGGGCCAGGAAGTCATGTCCCATGTTGCCACGTAGCAGCAAATTATTTTTTTAAAAGTACTCAGAAGATATTAATGTAAAGGTTCATTACTTCTTAGCTTTTTCATCCATGGCAGTTTCTTTTGCTTAAATAACAAGTGAAAAAGCAAGATATTCCTTTTTGCGTGCATTATTCAGCCCGCTTCAACTATTTTTGCAGACCAAGGGGTAGGCAATGGGGAAGGTGACCAGAAGTGTGAAATTAAATTTAGAATCCCTGAAATACCACCCATTTTGAGTCGGGGTTCTTATATTCAAAAACTCTATAGTTGGGAGTCTCGGAGTCCATCTGATATTAACATGTGGCCAAGCCCTTCCAACCCCACTCTTCCAGTCCAGCCCTGGACATTTCTAAGTTCTAGGAAATGCAGAGATAATACTGGCAGTTACTGCTTACACGATTGCAGGGCCGGCCTGGTCTTCCCTGATACCAGTTATGCTTATGTTGTCAGTGCCCAGAAACACCTGGGACCTGCCACTCTACTTTGATTCTGGAATGCTGTTTGTAGGAAAGGGTACCCTGCCTCACAATGTCAGTCCACATTAACATCTACGTCTGCATACTGTGGAGCCTCCAAATTTGACAGGTCCCTTGTTCCCTCTCTAAGTGCTTCTTTTTTAAGTACCGAGTGCCCCAATACCCCAAAAACTGTTCCTAAAGTGTCCAGTACATCTCACCAGAGGACCCCAGAGGCCTGCCTCCTGAGGACAATAGTCCATGCTCTAAATAAAAAATAATAATTCCTCACATTTATGTAACACTTTGCAGCCAGCAAAGAACTTTCCCATTTGTTACTTAATTTTGAACTTCATATCAACTCTATATTAGAACCAGTATCAGACTCTATTTTCAGATTGGGAAACTAAATCACTTGCCCATGGTAAAATGGCTCGGAAGTACTGAACCTGGTCTACAGCTCTCTTCTTATTCTAATTCCAGGGCAAGTCCCTTTCGACCAAACTTTACAACCCTTCGTTCTGTCCCCATTCCCTTTCAAAACAGATCTATCATGTGTTTCCTTCCTTCTCAATATAAGGAATCATATTAGATAGTAGTAACTATTCCTTGAGAATTTATAACTGATAGTGTTATGTTATTCTTTCTGGGATGTTTTCATTGTGTGCTGGTTTGAAACTCTTGCATGCCCCAGAAAGCCAGGTCTTTTAATCCTCATTCAGTATTGCTGGGTGAGATCTTTTTATTGTTTCCATGGAGAGGTGACCTACCAAATTGTGGGTGGTAACTTTTGATTAGATGGTTTCCATGGAGATATGTCTCCACCCATTCAAGGTGGGGTTGCTTACTTGAGCCTTTTAAGAGGGAACCATTTTGAAGAAAGCTTCAGAGCCAACAGAGCCTACACAGCCAGAGACTTTTAGAGATGCAGAAAGAAAATGCCCCTGGGAAGCCGTTTGAAGAAGCCAGTAGAGGAAGCTAGCAGATGCTGCCATGTGCCTTCCCAACTGAGAGAGAAACCCCAAACTTCATTGGCCCTTTCTTTGGAGTTAAGGTACTCTTTCTCCGGATGCCTTGGTTTGGACATTTCTATGTCCTTAGAACTGTAAACTTGCAACTTAATAAATTCCCTTTTTAAAAGCCATTCCATTTCTGGTATATTACATTCTGGCAGCTTTAGCAAGCTAAAATACACTGTAACCAAGTATTCTTTATGTCACAGGCTAATGGGGATATATATGGGGAAACCTAAATCACTCTACATGGTTAGCCAACTTGGAGTGGAACCATTCCTCATCCCATTTCCACGTGTTTTAAGATCAAAATGCCCCATGCCTTAGGAGCAAGTTACTGATATGTTAACAGGAGTAAAATGTTTTAGTAGAACAATACACAAGACAGGAGAACACTGATACTATTTCCATCTGACAATTCTTTTTCTTTTTCCTAACAGTTCATTTTTAACCAAGGAGTGAGCACCATTACAGGAAAAATGTCACCTTGTGATCACACTCTTATTCTTAATCTAATGTTTCTTGTCCAACTTTTACACACCTAGAGCCCTCATGGCCATGTTGCCTTCATGGTTGTGAACAGACAGAGCAACTAAATGTGGTCTTATGTGCAAAGATTCCTGGAGGGATATATTAATCATTGTGACTTAATTTAAGTGAGGTTACAGTTCTAGTAAATGTCTAGTCAAATGCCTAGTCGGTCAATGTCTACTGACAACTAAATGAAAGCTGGCCCTTAACAGAAAGAAATATACCAAGAGGTCAGATATAATACATGGAAGACAGCAGAACAAATTAAGGCTGCCAGAGAGACAATATATTGTGCTGGGCATTTTGGAGGGAAGAGATGAATCAGCTCTGGTCTTCAGGGGCATCTTGTGCTTAGGGAAAGAAAGGCAGGAGCTGGCAATAAGTGACACAGGAAAATATGGAAGCCTTCATCCTATGGGTGAGGGAAACAACCTGCCCCTGTGAGTGGCAAAGCTAATTAATACAGAGATGGGTGTGGAGAGGAGTAGGAGCCATGGCCAGTGTAGCACAGATATTAGGTGTTCTGCAGCTGGAAACTGGCAAACGGGGTTTGAAATCTGACTTGTCCAATTACAGTCTAGGTGACCTGAAGTAATTTATCTACTTCCCTGAGCCTCATCTTCTTCCCATAGAAAATGAATATCATAGCTTCCCTGTGAAAAGCCCTTAGCATAGTAGTCCCTAATTATTAGTTATCATTATTAGGTCAAGAGAGTTCCTCAGGCAAAAAACAGCAACAACAACATTAAATCTAAGCATTTGTTCTGTACAGTGTTTTTCTATCTAGCTAATACCTGGAAATAGCCTGCCCAATAATTATGGAAGCGCCAAGATAGTTTACCCAGATGGCAAAATATTCTGTATCTGTTAAACATTTTAGCAATGAAGACTACGTAGCAATATGGAAAAGTCCTGGATGATTCTGAAGGACAGAAGAAACAGGATACATGGTCCCTGGGCAGTCAATCCAATTATTGAGCCAAATATTTAACATTGGGAGATGTCATAGCAGTAAAGGTTAAAATAAGTGCTTTGGGCTGAGTGATAATTAAATTCAGGCCATAATTGCCTAGGTTGTTCAAGAAAGATTTCATGGAGCAGATAGGAATTGAACTGAGCTAGGAATATGAATAGGATTTGTCCTAAAACTGAAGAAAGGCACAGAAGGAACCTCTACTATGTGGAGTGCTTTGGTTTGCTAATGCTGCTGGAATGCAATGCACAAGAAATAGACTGGCTTTTACAAAGGTGATTTATTAGGTTACAAATTTACAGTTCTAAGGCCATGAAAATGTCCAAATTAAGGCATCCAGATAAAGATACCTTGACTTTGAATAAAGGCCACCAACATTTGGAACACTCTGTCAGCTGGGAATGCACACGGCTAGCGTCTGCTGGTCCTTGCCCTTGAGTTCTTGCTTTCACCTTCTGATTCCAGTTGCTTTCTAAGCATCTGTGAATCCTCACTTAGCTTCTCTGGGGCAAACTCTGGATTTCATTTCTTAGCTTAGTCCAACGTCTGTGTATTGGTTTCATCTTTCTGCTCTCTGTGTCAGCTCTGAGCTCTCTCTATGTTTTCTACCATTTATTCTCTTCAGACAGGCCTCCAGTAAAAAGATTAAGACCTCCCTTGAATTGGGTGAATCACATCTCCATGGAAGCAACCTAATCAAAGGTCCCACCCAGTAATAGGTGTGCCCCACCGAGATTGAATTAAAAGAACATTACTTTTCTGTGGCACATAACAGTTTCAAATCAGCACACAGAGGAGACTTAAACACCCAAAGGAAGACCTAGGAGACTTGTCAGGACAGGTCATATTTGTGGAGAATCTTGAATGCCAGTCTGAGTTGTCTGAAATTTATGCATAAGCCTTTTGAACATAGAGAAAGCAATATTTAAGGAGAAACTGGATGTGTCATATACTGTTGAAAAGCATCTCTTTTAAGGAGATGAGGGTCTGAGCTTTGGAAATGAATGTGGAAATTGGAAGCAAAGGTCTGATATAAGGAATATTTAGAATATTGCACTGTTTCTTTCTTTGGTATTCCTAATTCATACAGCTTCCCCCATCTCCCATCCATCTTCTAAGTTATCCTCTTCCTGTTCTGCTATAGACTACCAGCTTGTGCTGAAAGCTCTCACCAATTCGTCCCATCCTTTTAACAGGTGCTCGATCATACCTCCAGGCCCTGCTGTTAAGCCAGGCAGTGTGGAAGGAGGCATTTTCTGAGAAACAATATGAACAAGAATCAAAGGGAAAAGAGCTTTCTTTCCCACCATTTCTACCAGTCACTCCCCCCATGACTGGGATGGGGCATGGTTTTCTGCTACTTCAAACAGAGAGGCAAGGAAGAATGTGCCTCCATCTCCAGTGTGCCTCCAGGCTTCCACTTCAACCCGCAGCATTGTTGACACCACAAGAATCAGTATTTGAAAAACGCTGCTGCAAATCTTACCTTTTCACAAGAGGTGGTGTGGCAACATGGGCTGTCCAGTATTCCTTACAGCCAGTATAGCTTTGAGACCACCTCTGTAATACAGACAACATCATTCACCCTACCAAGATCAGGAAGGCCTGACCTTGTCAGTGCCAAGTTCTTGGATTCCTCATGTCCCTCAGCAGGAGTCACCTCCCAACCAGTGAAGACAGAAAGCTCTATCTTAAAAAGAAGGAGATATCAAAACCAGCAAGCATATTCCAGGAAGCATCTCACCCTTGCATCCTTCATCCCCGTAGGGACCCATATATGCTGTGTCTGCTACCTTCTCCAGATGTGAACCTGGAGGAGAGGGAGGCCTGGTTTCCACCTCCTGAGAAGGAAGCCAGAGCCTGGGAGGCCATCGTACTGGAAAAGTTGAACAAGCGCACGGTCCAGTGGATCCAGAACAAGCGCCCTCTAAGGCCTGGTGTATCCCCCAACAGGTGCAGTTTCCTGCTCCAGCAGTATGACTGGAGCTACATCAGGATGAGCTTACCTCTGCCAGTGACCTGGAGCTCCTGAAACTGCTGTAGGTGGAAGAGACAGCAGAATTTGAAGATCAAAGTATCATCCTGCCACCCAAAGAAAAGAGAAGCCACAGCTGCTGCTTCCTATTTACTACAGGTAGACTGGCTGGGGCCTCAGACTCACTTTTTTTTTTTGACATGGGCAGGTTCTGGGAATCGAATCTGGGTCTCTGGCATGGCAGGTGAGAACTCTACCACTGAGCTGCCATTGCCTGCCTTCAGGCTCACTTGTGAGATTCCCTGGCTCCCTTTCAAGGAAACCCTGTGTGGGCTTAACAACTTATTTCAGAATACACTCTTCCATCAATCCCTTGCATTCTCATCAAGTTACTTTCTGAATGACTTCCTTAAAGTATGGTTTCTCTAGCTTGGCAAAATTGACATTCTGGGTTGAATAACTCTTTGTAGTAGAGCTTGCCCTGTGCCTTGTAGGATGTTTAACAGCATCCCTTGTTTCTACCTGTTAGATGTCAGTAGCATACCCCAGTTGTGACACCAAAGATGTCTCCAGTCTTTGACAAGAGCATCCCTGTTGAGAACCACTGCTTTAAAGGGATGAGTTTTTGGTCTACCGAGAAGACTTAGCTGTTTTGCGGATCTAGTTACTACCGAGGGTATTCATGGTAAGAGTGAAAAAGGCAGAGAAACCTTAGGGTTCTGAGATTTGGGGTCCTGCCTCACTCTGAATAAGGTGCCAGGTCCTGCTGGCAGCTACAAGTTCAGCTGGCACCTTGGTGGTAATGCCATAAGGTGTTTACATGCATAAGTGTGTATGGGTTGAGCTTAAAGAGGAAAAGGAGTGAGTTGTGGATATGATGGAATGGAGAGATCTATCTCCTACCCATTCCCTCTTCTTCCCCTCTTTCACCCCTGCCAAGATGGCCCAATTACCAGCCACAAGTGCATACAGTTGAAATAGTACCCACAACAATAGAACCACTGAAGCTATCAATGCAAAGAGGAGCAA
The DNA here is from genome assembly GCA_004026745.1 of Myrmecophaga tridactyla. Classification (NCBI taxonomy): domain Eukaryota; kingdom Metazoa; phylum Chordata; class Mammalia; order Pilosa; family Myrmecophagidae; genus Myrmecophaga; species Myrmecophaga tridactyla. Next base: position 12,584 of record PVIY010041972.1, on the reverse strand, counting down.
CTACCAAACCCAAAATGAGAGCTCTTTCCAACAGGTGAATCCCCAAGCTGGAAAATTTGCTTACTCCACGGACAACACCTTTGAACAGGAGATTTACTTTGGTAATAGATCTGGGGCCATGTAGTGGGGACTGAGGTGGACATGGGGCAAGGGGGTGGAAGGTAATTGGGGGATGGACAGTGTGGGTTCATGGCTTGTCTCTGGATGCAGTCAACCTCTCATCCCCTCATGACCCAGATTTTCAAGGCAACATTCCCTGGTTACTAACACAGGAGATGGGTGGAAAGGGACAGTGGTATCTGGTGGGGAGGGAACTGTTCTCCCTCCTCCCCCTTTCTCTATCCTGCTATCTTATAAGGAGGTGATGGAAGGTGGGATTATAAAGTAGGCAAGATTTGACTTTGGTAACAACATACATCTTCTCTCTCCACCCTTCTCTCTTCTCTCACCTTAAGATATTTCCCCAGTGAGGTGATATGTTGAGAAAAAAATCATGGGCTTTGGAAGAAAACGGTGGGTTTGAATCCTGGCTTAACCACTTCCTAGTGACCTTCAGCAAATTACATAATCTCTCTGAGCCTTACATACCTTATTTGTAAAACAATGTTAACAAAAATGTACTTCAAGTAAAGAGTAAATGAGAAGCCGTCTATACTTCTTGGTCAGTGCCTGGCATGTAGAAGAGTCTCTATTAATGTTTACCTTCTCTTTTCTTCTTGCTATCTTTTAGATGCCTAGGCTTCCAGGACACCTTATCTAGGTCTGCATGTTCCCTACTCTAGTCTTGCTCCTAAACTGCTGTCAGCTGTGACAGCAGCTACGTTTTCAAGTGTTTAACAAAATTATTCAGGCTAATTATTCTTATCGTGACTGATGAGAGATTAATTAGTTACCTCCTTCATAGGAGACAATTCCTATAGATTAGGTTCTGCCTTACTAATGAAAAACATCTCTATCCTTAGCTCCCAGGTCTCTCTGAAGCTTCTCTAGAAGGCCACCAGCTGTGTCATTCCTAAACAACAGTTGCCTTCAAGGGATGCTCCCACAGCATGGTAGATTAGAGCAAAAGAGAATTAGGTCTGATCCTGGTAACTGAAAACCTATGATGAGAGGCAGGAGGGAGATGCCGGGAAACTCACTGATTCTCTGTTCACCAGACAAAGTCCAGATCATCCACCAGACTGGTGCAAAAAGAGACCAAATTTCCCCGAAAAACCTCAATCAGTATAATAAGCAGCTGTCTAAGGTTTTTCCTGAAACTCCAGAATGGTGGAGCTCCCAGACAATTCCTGAAGCACATAAGCAAGAAGATGATAATGGGGGCTAATGATGGAAGTGTAGCTATTTCTTCAAGGTCCCTGATTCATTAGGCACCACTAGCATCTCAGGGAGTCCCTTCCTACCAAATATATTATCTCACAAAACTATACAATACTAACTGTATCAAGGAAGAGCCTCAACAGAGCACCCATTCAGTTGAAATCAGATATAATTTAGGTATAACCAAGTGGTTTAGGGCCAATAATTACAAGTGAGGCAGGTCCCATCTTAATGCTTCCTGGCTTGAAAGGTCATCAAACCCCTCACACAATCCAATGTGTTGGTTCCCCCAAACTCACACAACATACCCCTCCCACTCTGTACTCATGGCCATAACTGCCTCAGGCCAGAGAGTCTCCCTCTGTTGTAAATTTCTGTTTCACAAGTATGTTGTTCTTCATTCTCTAAGATAGATATGGTAGAAGGAAAGGAGGTGGCCACAAAATGAGCTTATGAAACAAAATGAGCCCATCCTCCAAAAGATTATGTTTACACTTTCTATGACGCCTTTCTTTGAAGTGTCACTTTTCAGATGGGAGCCCTGCTGTATAGAAATTAACAGTAGTAGTGACCCATTGTTTTTCCCGCCAGCATCAAACCTGTCCCTAGTGCTATCTGGCTAGGCAGTAGGTAGAGGAGGTGCTAATGATAGCAGTTTCACCCAAACTCGTGCATCCTCCTTTGTTAAGAACCACCACTATAAGGCAGTGGACAATGGACCCCAGACAGATCTTAGCAAGTCACATTCTGGGGCTTCATGTACTTCATTAAAACTGAGACACTAATCATACCTAAACCAAGATACTTTTGTGAACTTGAGTGATTTTCTAAATATGCTTTGTAAAGCATTAAGTGTTGTATATACTTAAACATTATCATTAGCATACTACCTTCCCCGCAAGCCATTCTGCATGTCTTCATCTCTGAAAATAGACAACGCCATAGAGAAAGACAGTATATTAATGAATGCCAGGGGCTGAGGAGCAGGGGTAATGGATATGAAGTTTCTTTTAGAGGTAATGAAAAGGTTCTAAACCTAGATATTGGTGATAGGTGCACAAGTCTATGAATATACTAAATACCACCAAATTGTACACTTTAAAAAGCATAGACTGGGCCACAGTGGCTCAGTGGCAGGGTTCTTGCCTGCCATGCTGGAGACCCAGGTTTGATTCCTGGTGCCTGCCCATGTAAAAAAAAAATATATATATATATAGCATGTATACTTTATAAAGTATAAATTATGAATCACATCTCAAAAAAGCTATTATTAAAAAAATCTTCTGAGGATTTGCTGCATCTCTGGAGGCTTTAACTGCCTACCTTCTGTGCTTCACAGGTAACTTTTTCCCCATTGGTGCTGGACACCTGCCCTGAGGATACAGGACATTTAATGGACTGGTGCTGTAGGAGTATTTACAGTGTTTACCCCCAAGTTTTTCTGAATAGTATTTGAGATTGATCTGGGGGAAGTGAAGTCAGAATATTATTATGTTCCCTCCTTCTTATAACCCATTTATTCATTATCTCAGGAAATGGAGTTAGTTATTAAAGAACCTAAAAATTAATAGGCAAATTAGAAAAACTGAAGATTATTTTTTCTTCATTTTAAGTTGAAAAACTTGGATGACAAATTCTTTAAAATGATGAAAATGCTCAATATAAGAAGTGTAATTATTATAACATAGCCCTCAATTCCCCACCAATTTCTATGTGAAACTCTCCTGTAAGCCCAGATCATTACAGATCTTATTTACCAAGCATGGATTGTATGGTATAAGATAACATTTGTTTCCACCTCCAAAGTGTACTGCACCTTTTGTCCCAGAGAAAATGAATGCATTGTTTGTTTGTGTGCTTCCTTTAGATGATTTTTCATGTTGAAATTGGCTGGAAGGTATATTGTTACCAGCGTACAAGTCAAAAAACTGCAGTAAAAATTTCAGAATATTTTATGTGTTATATTGGCATCCATTGTACTTCAGCTAAGCCACTTTAATCAACACTGACCTCTGGTTTAGGTAATAGTCAGCTTCCAGCCCTGGGGCATAAACACCCTATCATTTGGGACAGCCCAGACTCACAGCTTATACCAAATGACAGGGTAACCATCCCTCGGTGGATAAAGAAATGGTTGATAGTGCAGACTGAGGCTATCTGACGTCCAATCCCTTTCCCTTTTTTGTGTGTGTGCATTTGCTTTAAACCAACCAATCCTTATCTCCTGCAGGAAATCAACTAACCTCCACCCCTGGACCACAATAAAGGTACAAGAGCCTGTGGGCCCCTCTCATTCAGCTAGTGTACTCCTTGCTTGCTGGTTGAAACCTCTCAAGCTGATCCCACTTCCCATCAACCCGTCCTGGCCCCCTCTCTCTGGACTAGGGACTAGCACACCATCTTTCCTTAGGCATTATAACCTCAAGCTCCCATTATGTCACACCTGACCTCCACCATGACCTAAATTTAAAATACAATTGAATTCAAAACAATTCCCATAGAGGTTAAATATCAAGAGTTTCAAGACTTTCTCACCACAAATCCATTTTTACTCCTTAAGCAGGGAAATAGAGGGACAATGGGGATTAATTCAGCTGCTTCTCTCCTCCCTGGAAGGAATTTCAAACAGGCTGAGAAGTAGGGAAATGTCACATGGCAAAGTGTCTACTCACCAATCTGCCTGGAGCTGGGTCTGCAACTTCTGGCTGCATGCATCCTTCACTGCAAGAGAAGGATGTCCTCAGAGTGACTAAGCTCCCCAGCATGGCCAAATAAAAAGCAGATATGGAGGGTATGCTCAGTTTTGGGCATCTGAGCTAAACTGACCTGGAGTCTCACAGGACTCTCTTTACTTTAGAAGTAAGAAACGTTATTTCTTTTTCATTTTTTAGTGTTTTTTATAAATTTACCCAAATCTTTAATAATTATCTTATCCGCACATAATTTACAGCAAATTATTTTCAGCAATCTACTTTTACCAAGTATTTCCAAACCAGTACATTTAGTTTTCATAGAAACCAGCTGTCTTTCCCCCACTCATATATACTATAGTTTTACTTAAATATTTAACAAGGCACACAAATGTAACAATTAAAACTGGCATGAACAAATTGTGGAGAATAAAAAAATGATTTTTCATAAGAATATACTCAATGGGAGGATGCAGAGGTGCATGTAAGTATTTGAATGTAGCCTCTTAGCCATGAAAATTCAGTTGATTGTAGACATGATTTAGAAAAGGAATGGAGAAACTTCAATTAACCTGACAGAGTGGCTAAATGGTGATTGATTTAAAAAGAATATCTATTATACTGATAAAAATACAGTCTATTACTTACATAGGAAGCTCTCTACTAGAAGACCATACTACTTCTGATAGCAACCTCATGGGAAGTACAGCTATAACAATGATGAAGTAAACCAACCAGATTTCTGGTTGGATTAAATAAACTCCTAGGGATTTCTTAGATTTATTATCAGCTGGCTTGGAGGACAGGGAGGATATCAAGAATGGAATTTGAATATTAAGTTATATTTAATAGCTCAAGCTGGGTAAGATAGATTTATTGTTATATTCAAGCTGCTTTTTAATTTCCTGAAATAAATGTATTTTATGGTTATATCGTTAAAATCTATATTCATTTGAAATCTCAACTCACTCTGGATAGGGGATCTGGTAGGTGTTAAACCTAATCAGTCCCTCTATGTTCCCCATATCAAAATATGGTTCAACCATCAATTTTGCTTTTCTTGAATAGCAATCTTAATTTGTCTCCCTCTCTTGATATCCCTCCCACATATAATCAGTGATCCTGTGATCACTTGATAATACTTCTTTGATGTTTCTCAAAATTGTGTCTCCTCTTTATTCAATTCCTTTATATGAATCATTATTGTCTCTCATCTGTTTTTCTGAGATGGGTGGCTTCTTAATGTTTCTCTTTGTGGACACTGTCCTTTTTTTAAATTTTTATTAATAAAATAGATCAACATACAATGTAAACATTTTTTAGTTGCATATTCATCATTTCTTAGAACATTTGCATCAGTTCTGAAAAAGAAATAAAAAGACAACAGAAAAAGAAATAAAATGAAAACAGAAAAAAAAAAAGATTATACATACCATACCCCTCACCCCTCACTTTCATTGATTACTAGCATTTCAAACTAAATTTATTTTAACATTGTTCCTCCTATTATTTATTTTTATTCCATATGTTCTATTCGGCTGTTGACAAGGTCGATAAAAAGAGCATCAGACTCTTTTTCATTTTTACTGAAATTTGTGGAGGGCCAGGAGCAACCAATCAGGCTTGAGCAGGGAAAGTCCCCAAAGATCTGGGGCGGAATGTCCCCAAGAGTTAAACAATGACCAATGTTAGGAAACTGAGGGAACGGGATGTGTTTTGGCAACAGCGAACGGCATTTTTCTGCTCCTATGATTACCCTTGCTGGCTAGCAACTGCAAACCACAACATGATTTTAGCCGTTATAAGCACACCTTGAAAACCTCAGGGGAACTGCTCTCTGAATATTCCTTCTTGGAGGTTTCTGAGGTAGTCGCCAGCCGGCTAATAAAGACTCCCAATTGGCTTGCAGTTTTGAATTGTGTGGTCTCTCTTTGGGTGCACCCCACAACATTTGGAGGCCCCAGCGAGATCATCCCTAATGGGACATCTGGTGACCACAGGTCCTGGGAATCACCCCTGGAACTGAGGTCCGGCTTAGGGGAAGGACTTGGAGAGATGTTCCTCTGCCCCAGGCAAGGACCAGGGACTGGGCTGGTTCTACAGGACCCTCCGAAAGTATACAAAATCTGGTGGAGTCATCTGTTTATGGAAACCTCACTGGTGAGTACAGGTCTGTTATTGGATCCAGTGAGGAACTCTGGAAGGCTGGACTCAGCATTACTTCCGAGGTCCAGTCCTGGAGCAAGACGTTGCCCAGGACTACGGGTTAGGAAATAGTTAGGGATACCACTTTGCTTGTTTTGTCCCTCCTCTCAACTGTTGGTCTCATCGCATTCTGTGCCGTTCTTGTCATAATTGCCATGTGTCAGTCAAGTTCATCTGTCTGTACTCCCCTTTAATGTTTTTTGAAAATTTTCCAGGAATTTCAGCGGAAGGCCAAAGACTACAGAGCCCCTGTCAACACCTTCGACTTGGAAAAATTCTGCTTATGGGAATGGCTAACTTTTGGTTCTGAGTGGCCTTCCAAGGGAACCACAGACCTATCTATAGCTTATAAAGTCCAAAGGACGATTTTTGGTAATCCAGGCCACCCTTACCAAATCCCCTATATACTAATTTCGATTGAAAATTTAACAGAAAAACCCAAGTCATTACGGTCTTGCCTGGAATCCCAAAAAGAAAGACCCCCCCCCCCAGAGCCAAAACGGCGCTCTTAATAAAAACCTCTCAAAAAGAAAAGACTAATGGGATCCCAGTATTGACAGAACCATCAGAGGATCAGCTCTCGATGGACCCTCCCCATACCCAACAGCCCCTCCACCCCTTCTAAGACCAGAGGGGAGAAATGGCCAAGAGGCAGCAATCAGCCCCTCTGATAACCGGGAGGTGACCTTCAGTCCCTCCCGTACCAGAAGTGGCTCTGCTTACCACCCTTCTTCTGGTTCACAATCACCAGATTCTTCCAGAGCTCCAAATTTACCCTTGAGGCAGGTTGGCCCTGCCCTGGGGTACAACCGCCCACCTTTCATGGTCTATGTCCCCTTTTCCTCTAGCGATCTGTATAATTGGAAAAACTAGAATCTCTCTTTCTCTGAAAAGCCCCAAGGGCTCAGCTCCCTCTTGGAGACTGTCTTTTTTACCCACCAGCCCACCTGGGATGACTGCCAACAGCTCCTCCAGGCCCTCTTCACCTCCGCAGAATGAAACAGAATCAGGAGAGAGGTGAGAAAGTTAATTCTTGAACCTAATGGACAACCTACTACTGAATCAACCCGATTAGAGGCTGTGTTCCCCTCCACCCATCCCAGATGGGACCCCAACACTGATAGAGGTAAGGAGGCTCTCGACTGGTATCACCAGACTCTGCTCCGGGGAATAGAAGCGGCAGCCAAGAAGCCAACCAACTTGTCTTGGGTAAGTGAAACCATACAAAAGCTGGACGAATCTCCGGCCACTTTCCTTGAGTGCCTCCTTGAGGCATACCACTTGCACACCCCAATAGATCCAGAGGTGCCCGAAAATAGGAGAGCGTAAATATAGCATTTGTCACCCAGTCAGCCCCAGATATAAAAAAAAAATTACAGAAATTAGAAGGATTTAAGTGTAAAGTGCTGTCCGAACTGATAGAGATTGTTCAAAAGACAGAGATGACCCCGGGACCTCGCAGTCCAAAAAAAATAGCCAAAATTTTAGCATCTGCAATGCCTGAATAGGAAAAACAAAAAGGTAGGTGGGAAACCATTGAAAAAAGAAAGGGGAACCAAGGAAAGAGGTTGGGCCTAGGTGCAAACCAGTGTGCCTACTGCAAAGAGAATGGACATTGGAAAAATGAATGTCCTAAGAGAGGACTTAAGGGACTGAAACCAGCCCCTGTTCTAGTTGAAGAGGTGAATTGATGGGGACAGGGCTCCATTCCATTAAGCCCCCGGGACCCCAAGTTCACCTTAGAAATTGGGGGCAAGCCTATAAAATTTCTTGTGGATACTGGGGTGACCTTCTCCATCCTCCAGCAAGCAAAAGGGCCCATATTTAAGGAAAAAAATCCCCATACAGGGAGCAACGGAAAAGACAAAGTCTTACCTATGGACTAAGACTAGGATCACTAACCTTGGGGAAGGAACTGTCACCCACTCGTTTCTTGTAATGCCAGAATGTCCATACCCCCTTTTGGAGAGAGATCTTCTCCAGAAATTACAAGCCACCATCTCTATCAAAAATGATTTCGCCAAGCTTTCCTTCAATACAACCCCCTCGGAAATCCTCCTCACTTGCCCCTTATCGGAAAAGTATTTACTTACTGCAGAGGTGGTACTGTCAGCCCTGGGCCCATAGTTGCGGGAATTTGAAGGAAAAATACCAGGCGTATGGGCAGAAACTAACCTATCAGGATTAGCCAGCCACCGGCCCCCCATTGTTGTCCAGCTGACTAGCACCGCCACACCAATCAGAGTCCGACAATACCCAATAAGCTTAAAGGCTAAAAAAGGCATTGCAGTCCACATCAAAAGACTCCCGGAGGTAGGTATTCTAGTCCCCTGCCATTTGGCCTGGAACACCCCCCTTCTTCTGGTCCAAAAACCCGGGACCAACGATTTTTGGCCAGTGCAAGATCTCCGAGAGGTAAACAAAAGAATTGAAACCATTCACCCCACTGTGCCTAACCCATATGTGCTCTTGAGCCTGTTACCTCCCAGCCAGCAGGTCTACACTGTTCTGGACTTAAAGGATGCCTTCTTTTTGCTTCCCCTGGCTACAGTAAGTCAACCCATCTTTGCTTTTGAATGGACTGACCCAGAGGGCGGGGTTCTCTGGACAACTAACCTGAACTCAGTTGCTGCAAGGTCTCAAAAATTCTCCCACCCTGTTTGATGAGGCCTTAAGCCAGGATCTGGCTCGTTTTAGACAAGAGCATCCAAAAATAACCCTCCTACAATATGTGACTAACATCTTACCGGCAGCTAATAACCTGTCAGACTGCAAAAAGAACCGAAACTTGTTATAGAAACTAGCCCAGTTGGGCTATTGGGTCTCAGCCAAAAAGGCCCAACTCTGCATCAGCTCAGCAACATACTTAGGGTATGAATTAGAAGGGGGAAAAAGAGTTCTGTTTTCTAATAGGATTGAAGCTATCCTAAAAATACCCCAACCAAAAATGAAAAAGCAGGTACGGGAGTTCTTAGGAGCCGGCTCTGGATTCCTGGGTTTGCAGAGATAGCAAACTCCCTGTACACTAGCATAGGGGGAAAAGAGGAAGCTCTAACCTGGACTGAGGCTGAGCAAAAAGCTTTTAAAATGCTGAAACAGGCAATTTTGTGAGCGCCCCTACCTTAACCTTGCCCAACCTGTCCAAACCTTTTCAACTACACATGGCTTTAACCCGAGGAATAGCAAAAGGAGTCCTCACCCAAATGCTAGGACCATGGAAAAGGCCAGTTGCCTACCTGTCTAAAAGACTAGACTATGTGGCAGCCGGGTGGCCAAGCTGCCTCTGAGCCATTGCTGCCACTGCCATTTTAGTAAAAGAAGCATCCAAATTAACTCTGGGACAGGACTTACACATAGTGGCCCCACATTCAGTAGAAACATTAATAAGGAGCCTGCCCAAGAGATGGCTCTCAAATGCCCAGAAAACCCAGTATCAGATATTGCTACTGGATATCCGCTTCCTAAAAATGGCGGCTCTTAACCCTGCCACCTTTCTTCTGGATGATGACCCATCCGACCCCATCCATGACTGTCATGAGATATTGGAATCTCTCACGAACCTGAGGGCTGACCTCACCGACCACTCCTGGCCAAATCCTGATGAAGAATTATATACAGACGGGAGCAGTTACATCTTGGAGGGAATCAGGTATGCAGGGGCTGCGGTGGTAACTGCAGACCAGGTCATTTGGGCTCAGGCCGTAGGACATGGGACTTCAGCCCAGAAGGCCGAACTAATAGCTCTGACCCAGGCTCTAAGGTGGGGAAAAAGGAAGGTTGTCAACATCAGTACTGACAGCAGATATGCCTTTGCAACTGCGCATGTCCATGGGGCACTATATCAGGAGCGGGGACTTTTGACATTGGGAGGAAAGGAAATAAATATACCAGAAATATTCACCTTGCTAGAGGCTATCTGGTTGCCAGAGAGGGCAGCCATTATACATTGCAAAGGACATCAGACTGCTGAAACACAAATCGCCGGAGGAAATACCCTGGCTGATAAAACGGCAAAAGAGGTTGCCCAAAAACCAGTGGGGATGCTGCAGATACTTCCAGTTTTACCAGGGCGAGTGCTGCTGAGCCCTCCAAAATATACTGGGGAAGAGATTAGACTGGGCGAAACTCTGGGCACTAAAACAGATCCGGATGGTTGGAAAATTCTCCCAGATGGGAGAATCCCAGTGTCAGAGGAAAAATTTGGTTACCCAGGTTCACCAAAGTACACATCTGAGCAGTACGAAACTAACTGAACTCTTACAGAGAGATTACTACATCCCCAACTGCAACAACAAGCCTGGCAGGTGTTGTCCAGATGCCACATCTGTGCCCAGGTAAATTCCGGCCAAGGGAAAGAAATGCCCCAAGGAACCAGGCTGAGGGGACAAGCCCCAGGGGAACAGTGGGAAATAGACTTCACAGAAATATTACCTGGTCCATATGGATACAGATACCTGTTAGTCTTCATCGACACCTCCTCCGGATGGACTGAGGCATTTCCTACCAGAACCAAGACAGCACAAATAGTAGTAAAAAAACAAAAACTAGTTTCTGAAATCGTCCCCCGATATGGGCTGCTGACTGCAATGGGGTCCAACAATGGGCCGGCATTCACCACCCAAGTTACCCAATTGTTAGCAAAAATATTAAATATCAGATGGAAATTACATTGTATTTATAGGCCACAGAGTTCAGGGCAAGTTGAAAGAATGAATAGAACAATAAAGGAAACTTTAAATAAACAAAGCTCTAGACTGGCGAAAACTGGGTGTGTCTCCTTCCATTTGCCCTCCTAAAAACTAGATGTACTCCCTATGTTAAGGGAATTACCCCGTATGAAATCATATTCAGATGACCACCTCCACTAATCCCTAAATTAAGGGAATTAAAAATAGCTGAATTAAATAATCATTCTCTTCTAAAATCATTACAGGCCCTGCAATCTACTACCCAGCAAACTCGGGAACTGGTGAAGGCAGCCCATCCGGGACCAACAAACCCTGCCCCTAAAAAAGATCTATTTCAGGTGCAGCCCAGAGACCTAGTCTGGATAAAGAAGCTTCAGCCAGCCACCTTGGAGGCCCGGTGGACGGGACCCCTGCCAGTGATCCTCTCAAACCCAACAGCAGTGAAAGTTGTGAGAAAACGGCACTGGATTCATCACACCCAAATAAAAAAGGTTGCCCCGGACCAGCTCCCCGAAGAATGGACCATCCAGCGAACCGAGGATCCCCTAAAGATAAGACTCTCAAAAAATCCCTCTGGGTCCTCCTGATAACCTTGGCGGGGGTCGCGGGTAAAAGCCCTCACCAGTTTATGAACTATACCTGGGAACTCACTAGAACGGTGGCTGGGATCGTGGTTGCTAAAACTGCCACTCTGTCCCAACCGACTTTCCAATTTGACCTCTGCCAATTGTTTGGGAATCAATGGAGCTGTAACCGAGGATATGGATGGGAAGGGCCAACTATAACCCAGGGGTATGGATGGGGAGGGCTAGTTATAATTGGAAAATATGGATGTGGCACCCTTCCCCAAGAACGGCGCTTGCAGCATATTGACCATTATGCCTGTCCCGAGGAGGGAAGTCCGGAGTGTCAAGGGGAGGATGAGTACCATTGCGCCAAGTGGGGTTGTGAAACACTCACAAAATGGACTGACCGAGACCCGTTCATAACCTTAACAAGGGCACCAACCCCCAATCCTGACAGTTGCACCCCAGGCGCCTGTAATCCAGTTATAATTACAATCCATTCCTGGCATACCCAAGTCTGGGACAGTGGAAAAACTTGGGGATTTAGATTGTATGTCACGGGTTATGACCCCGTGTCAGTTTCACAATTCAGAGGTTCCTTCCCCGCATACCAGAAAGCCCCATAGGACCTAATCAGGCTCTCGACCCCGGCATAAAAATGGTACAGCCCCCCAGACTCAGTGCCCCACCTCTGGCAGGCCCAAGCACAAAGGCTACCCCAAACCCCCAAATAAACTCCTCTCCCTCCCCTAGAAACCCCCTGCTCGACATGTTAAACTCAGTTTTCCAATTCATAAATCAAACCAATCCACTTATTACTGAAGATTGTTGGCTTTGCTTAAATCCTGAACCCCCTTATTACATTGGAATAGGAGCTAATATTTCCCTAGGCCTTGCAGAAACTCGTATCAGAAACCTCTCAGTACAAGAAGCACAAAGACAACACCTATGCAGATGGGGACAGGAGCCAAAACTCACGCTGGGAGATCTCCAAGGCCAGGGAACCTGTATCTATTTGGAAGATTTTAATCTAGCTAAATCCCCCTATAGTAACTCTTGCGGACTCCTCATATCACTAGAGGACATTTTAACTTCAACCCCGAATGGATGGGACC
>PVIY010041971.1:0-21313 GCA_004026745.1 Myrmecophaga tridactyla | reverse complement strand
GTCAGCTTAAAGGACGGGTTTTGTGTCGCACGTCTCTTTACTTACAGAACAAAACCCCCTAAGGCTTCCCACGTCATTAGCTGTTTTTCCACAGTAGTACCCCCAGTGGTTGACAAGCGCTCGGCACAGAGCCATGCACACAGACAGCATGCCTTATTGGATAAATGTCCTCTGGGCATTTAAGTTATTTCCATTTATGCTGTTAACCATTTCATAGGTAAGCCTTTGGGCATAACCGTGATTTTTTTTTGTTAAAACCGAGCCTGAGAAGCGGGATGCCCAGTCACAATGCATGTGCAGAGTAACGCGTGCCGTGCTGGCCCGGTGCAGGGTGTGGCGCTCCCAGCCCCCTCCTGTGGCCAGAATGAGCAGATCACAAACCAAGGCCGCGTAAACTCTTTTCAGGGTGGGGGGTAATAATGGCTGGCTTCCCTGTGGTGTTATTGATGCTTTGCTTACCACTGCAGTTGATCACGTCAACTTAAAAGGAACCCCTGGATGTAGGAATAGGCCAATAATAGGAAGGGCTGGTTCACCAAAGCCGAACTGCAAATGGGCACTGAACGTTTATGTATGATGCTGGAAGGCAGTAAGCTCTGGCAAGTCAGGCTGTTGGGCCCTGGCTGGCTTCTGGGTATTTCTTGGCGACAACAGCGTGTGCAGCCCAGGAGCTGCCCTCCCTCGCCCGGTGCCTGTAGCATCTGCGGAGACCCACCCACCTACCTCCTCCCAGCTCTGAAATAAGGCCTGTGATCATATTTTTAAAAAAGTGAGCCATCAGAATGTGTAACCACAAATGGCTCTTCCAAGCTGAAAGCTCTCGGTGGGAGTGGAGTGATTCTAAATGGGCCTTTCTGCTCCCAGAGGGTTTCCCTGGGCATAAAAGGAAGTGTGGGGCGTGAGGTACCTGCTGCTTCTAGCCACTCACACAGGCCCCTCTGCCAGCGAGCTGCACTCTTGTCTGACTCACGCGGCATTGCGGGGATGGAGCGTCAGCCTTAGCTGCTGGGGCAGAGCAGCTTTTCCATCAGGCCTGAGTCAGGGAGGGCAGAACGGCCGGGGGAGGCGGGCAGGAAGTGCAGGGCTGTCACTGCACCCCGCAGGCTGAGCTTTGGAGCCTGGTCAGCCGTAAGCTGGCACTGCAGGGATGGGCCCGGGAGGTGTTTCTCGCCCTTGTGTTGTGACCTCGACGGACAGAGCCCACGTTAGGCTGGCCGCTCGGGATTACAAAACCCTGTTCAGTTTCTGAGATGTGGAAAAATTTGTATCATGGGACCGAATAGCAGAATCGGAGCTCAGTGCAGATCATGCTGGTGAAGTCCTGTAATTCGGAATACAGTCAGTGGCAAGGCCAGCCAAGAGGAGAAAGGGCGGTGCCGCCTGCTGTCACATAGCAGCGTCTCCTGGGTGGGTGGGTGTCTGCCCGAGGATGAGGGTCCTCTCTGTGGGACCTCTCAGTCCCCTCCTCCTCAGTGATCCAGTACCCCCACGTGCCCCGGCTTCCTGAGGGGTGGGGAATCAGCCCACGAAGTGAGATCCGTGGACCCGAGCAGGTGCCAGCAGCGTACCTGCCAGGTGGCAAAGGCAACCGCGGCATCGTACAGCTTGCACCTGGCCTCTGCGTACACGGGACACAGGTGTGCGTGCTGGGTGGCGCCTTAAAGCTCATGACCCCGTGCCCTCGCGCCGCCTCTTCCTCCTCACCCTCGCGGCCGCTGCTGCAGGGCAGGGGGAGCCCGGAGCGTGCGGCACGTCCCCCGCCAGCGCCCAGCCCTGACCATCCCCCTGTGCTGCGCCCGGCAACAGGCACCTCCAGCGTGGCAAGGGCGTGGAGCGCCACGTTTGACGAGCTCATCGGCAAGCCCATCGCCAACTTCTCCCGGACGCACATGGCCCTGCATGCGCCCGGCGTGCTGGCCGAGAACCCGGACGTGTTTGCCGTGATCATCATCCTCATCCTCACAGGTAAGGCCCCCCACGGGGCGCAGGCCCCCCACAGCCAACCCCGGGGTCGCGGCCCCTTTCCTTCTCTGCCCTCTCTCCCTCCTCCCATTCCTTTCTCGTCTGTATTTGTAATGAAGGCAGTCTCTTTTTTTTGTCCCTGTCTTTATGACTTGGTAGCGGTCCCCATGCGGTCAGCCTGTTTAATAGCTGTCCCGAGACGCCATTTAACTGAATGCGAGCCCGGGTGCTGGGCCCGGCCGTTTGCGCCGCCTGACTTTGTTAGCACTGCAGGGATTTTGTACAAGTGTCCCGGGAACAAAATTCTCTTTGACTCGATGGGTGACCGCTTGTCAGGGCCGATGAGCTGATGTCATTTGCCAGCCAGGAAAACGGTGGCATTTTTTAATGCAACCGAGGGGCCTCCTGGCATGCGAGCTGCCAGAACGTCCTTGACTTAAATGAAGCTCCAGGTGGAAGTCGCGGTTTCTAGGGCTTCAGAGTTCCAAGTGTTCCTTGAGCCCAGTTGATGGCACCTGCTTTCCCTTGATGTCTATACGTGTCCCAGGCCCTCGGGTGGGACAAGGCTTTGTTCCATGTGGCATTTACTATATAAACATTATGCTGAAATGCAGATACATTCTCATCTGGGGTTCGAACGTCTTGGATGAGTTTTAAAAACAACATGCCTTGTATCCCACACCACGTGATTGAAATAATTTCACGCAGGCCAGTCCCAGCAGTTACTTCCGGCCCAGCTGGCAGAAACACAGATCAGAAAATAAGGTTGCACTTGTGAGATTGTCATTTTCATTAACAGGAGAGGGAGGGACACCAAGGGACAAATACCTCGGAGGGCGAGGCGGTGTTCTTCGGCAATTAATTGACCAATTCTCTTCTAACACCTGCATTTCAGAATTTAAAATGTTCAGCATTTTTTATTTTAAAATATAAAAAAAGGCTCACATGGCAAGTCATCTCAGAACAAGTGGTGGCCGCGTGGCTCCCGGGGACTTTTCTTGACTCTTGTTTTGCCCAGCAGAGTCCAGCTCTGCGAGTAACACAGCGGCATTTTCCCGGTGGGCTGGCCTTGGGACACATGCCCCAAAGGGAGTGCTGTCATGAGTCCCCACGTGCTCTTGTCACTTGGTTTTTTTTTTTTAATGCAACTTTTACACAATTTTAAATATGCTCTGAGCTCGACTCCCTGAGTACAGGGGTTCTAGAAGCACAAGGTAGTCGTAAGTGCTTGGTTATTAACGTCCCAAAGTAAATTGGAACAATGGTGTCATCTGAACATCTGAAAGGCTCTCTTCCTGCCAAGCACCCGAGCCGAGCATCTCTCATTCAGGGCAAATAAAGTCCTGTTCCAGACCACTCTTTCCCTGCAGTGAGAGCGAAGGTGCGTGGGGCAGAGCCTTCCCCGCACCCCCTGCGAAGGCCCTGCTTTCCACGGGTGGCCCCTGATCTCTGCCGGGCGCGTGTTCTCCGTCCCAGAGGCCCCCGCAGGGCCGTGGACGGCTCTGTCGAACCCCTGTCCGCGGACGCGGTCCGGGCAGGAGGGGAGCCCACGCTGTCCGCAGGGGCCCTCCGCTGCGGGCTTCTTTCCGAGCGGCCCTCCCGTCCTCACCCCGGCCCCCTGGAGTTGCCCCCCGCGTGCGGCCCATGCCCGGAGGCCAAGCCTTCTGTCCGCGCCCCGCTTCAGGTCTGCTGACCGTGGGCGTGAAGGAGTCGGCCATGGTCAACAAAGTCTTCACGTGTGTCAACGTGCTCGTGCTGGGCTTCATCGTGGTGTCGGGCTTCGTGAAGGGCTCCCTCAGGAACTGGCAGCTGACCGAGAAGGACTTCCAGAACGCCTCCGCACACTCGTGCCTCCGCAAGTACGTCCTTCCTTCTGTCCTGGGCGCGGGCGGCTCGTGCGCGGCGGCCACTTGGCAGCAAATGCTCGTGTTTGGGGACGCAACTGGCTAGCACGTCACGTTCCGAAAGAAACCTGCGGCTGGACGCAGCCCAGTGGCCGTGCTCACAGCCCAAGAAAAACAGGAAAAATCTTGAGTGAAAAAAGTTTCGTTTGAAAGAAGGAAAGAAGCAAGAATTAGACAGGCATATTAGAGACGCTGTGGGTTTTACAGAGCACTCGTGCATACAATACGGGTTCCCATAAACTCCACCCTATTGTTAACGCCTTGTGTGGGCGTGGGGCATTGTTACGGCTCCCGGGAGCACAGCCCTACGATTGCACTGCTAGCCATGGCCCATGACCTAACGTAGGGCTCGTTGTGTAGTGCAGCGCCACGGATTTTTTTGGGTAAACTTTTGTTCTGTTACCATATATGCCCTCTAACATTTCCCCTTTAATCACATTCAGATATCTCTTTCGCATGCTGCTAATTACGTTTACAATGTGGTGCTGCCGTCACTGCCATCCATTACTAAGCCGCCTCCACTGTTCCAAATAGGAACCCCGTACATCTTAAGCCGTAGCTCCCCATTCTCTGTCCCCACCCCATCCCTGCTAACCTGTGTTCTAGATTCTGACGCAGAGTGTGCTTCTTCTAATCGTTTCAAGTCAGTGAGATCATACGACCCTTGTCCTTTTGCTTCTGGCTCATTTCACGCAGCATGACGTCTCCAGGGCCCACCCACGTTGTCACAGGCGTCAGAACCACGCTCCTTTTTACGGCTGAATAATACTCCATTGTGTGTACCCACCACATTTTGTTTACCCCTTCATCGGCTGCTGGACACTTGGGCTGCTTCACCTTTGGCAATTGTGACTAATGCCGCCATGAACGTCAGTGCAGGGAGGTTTTTTCTTAAGTTTGGAATTTGTGTTAATGTTAATTTCCCTGAACTGGACAGAACATTCTATGACAAAGGAAGGCATTCAGGAAAGCTCAAACTTCATGTTAATTCCAAAACTGTGTGCGGTCCAGGATGGTCGTCAGCCCAGTAGGCATTCTCTTGTCCTCTACTCTTTTTCATTCCCGACCTCTGAGTCTTTGTATTCAGAAACAGTTTTCTCTGTGATTCCCTTGTGATAACACTTCATCACTTTATTTTTAAGTGCCTCCCCCTCATATTGATGATGTAGAAAAGAAGAAATGTGTGGGCTTTTGTCATTGTCTTTTACCTGGGGTTTCCAGGCTCCCAGCCTGACTTTGGCACTTGCTGGGTGGGGGCTCCCACAACTCCATTCTTACTTCCTGGACCTTCGCCCAGTAAGAAAGAGGCTCACTGGTTCTGTGGTTGTCTTCTGTTGGTGCCCTGCCACTGTGAGGAGTAACGCCCAAAGCCTTTGAAAAGTTGAACCTAACCTTGGGAGTGTCTGTGTGTTTACACAGTTCATATAGCATCACGTTATAAAACGGCTTACAGGAAGACTGTCATTCCCGATCCTTTCTTCGTCCCCCTCTTTCTTCCACCTCTCGTGGATAATCATTTTTATTTGTTGTGTGTGTAGCCTTCCGGTTTTTCTTTATGCAAATGCAAGCAAATGCAAATACTTTCATATATATATGTATGTGTGTATATATATATATGTATGTTTTACCCTCCCCCCCCACGGGCACTTGGTCCGGGATGTCGTGCATCTTTGCTCTGTGTGCCAACAGCACCCGCTGCAGGCTCTTGTGTCTGTACCTTGTTCTCCTAGAGCTGCACAGTGTCCTGTCACCCCAAGTCACCTACCGCTGTTGGGCAGGGGTGGCTAAGCAGCTCCCTGGAGGGTCTCCAGGAGGAGGTGTGGGTGGTATTAGGCAGTGGGCTCTCGTCTGCGTTGCCAGCTCCGGGTGGGCCTGCTGACGCACCTCTGCATGACCACTCGCGGCACGGGCTCTGGGGGCCGGCCGGCCAGCCCGGCCTTGTGCCTTCCTCTTCTCGCTGTCCCCTGCTCCCTCAGTCCTGATGCTCCAGCGAGGTGCTTGGTGAGACCGTGTCCCGGCCCCTGGACCCCACCCCCACCCCCACCTGCATCCTCGCCTCCCCTGAAAGGGCATTCCCTAAACCTCTCCTGGCGTGTCAGCCCCACGACTGCCTAACCCAAACCCATCAGTGATGGTGGGAAATATGTCTATTTGTGGTCTTTCTCCACGTGTCTGTCTGTCTGTCTGGACAGTGACAGGGGCCAGGGGGCACTGCCCTCCCCTTAGGTCCCGGCAGAGACCTCCCGTCTCCTTCAAGTTCTGCTGGTGAGCTGCCCTCCGCATGGGCCCTCCCTCCTCTGCTCCGAGCGCCCCCCTGCCCACTGGGCGGCCATGGAAGGTGGTCTGCGTGTCCCGGGTCCCCGGTCCCTGGCTGGTTCTGTCTGCGGTGGGCTTGTGGGGGTGGTCTGGCTGAGGGGGCCTGGCTCTCACGGGGAGGCATCTGCTGAAGGCTCACTGCTCTGTCCTGCGCCGCCTTCTTGCGCTCGTTGGGTCTGGCAGCAGTTTTTTCCTAGATCCAGTTGTTTATTCCTGGGGCAGCCTCACATCATTGCCTGTTGAATGCAGGGGATCCTACGTTTAGAAACTTTTTTTCGCATACAAGCCCGGTGTCTCAGTAGCAGTTTCCAAAACTGAGAATGAGATTACTTTCTTGGAATTAAGGCCTGACCCTCCTAAGAAAACAGTTGTGGTTTGTTTTATCAGGCAGGTGACAAGTCCACTGAACGCACACGTCACAAAATGAGCTCCCCCCCACCCCCTGCCTGACCTGGCGTATAGAGCTGGGCGCCAGTCACTGAGGCCACCCCTCCTGCCTGCCCAGGGCTCACTGCCAGCCGTTGCAGCCCTGGATCCCCGAGGCTGGGGGCTGGGTACAGGGGCCGCCCCAGCGCTGTCTGCCCAGGGTCCTAATCCCCCAGGCCGGGGGGCTGGGTGCAGGGGCCACCCCAGAGCCGTCTGTCTGGGCCCTGATCCCCTGGGCCGGGCTGCGGGGGGTGGCACTGGGCATGGCGCTGTTCCCGGAGCCGCGCGCCGTCCAGGGAGGCCACGCTTTGCCCGGGGCATGACTGTGGCTGCTTTTTCCAGCGACACGAAGGGGCGGAAGCCTGATGCTGGGGGATTCATGCCCTTTGGGTTCTCCGGTGTCCTGTCGGGCGCAGCCACCTGCTTCTATGCCTTCGTGGGCTTCGACTGCATCGCCACCACGGGTAGGTCTGTCCGTCCGCCCATCTGGAGCCCAGGGCCCCCAACCACCCGCTGCCCCAGCAGACAGGCCCGAGGGCTTTGGACCCTTCCTGTGGGTATTTCCCCCCAGGAGTAATTGCAGGTTCCTCGGCTCCCTGCTGAGCCCGTCCCCCAGGTGCCCTGGGAGAAAGGCCGGCATGGCTCGCCCATCCCTGCAGCATTGTCTGTGCCTCGCCCAGGAGCAGGAGGCCGTCGGAAGCGTGTCATCCCAGCGGGTCGCACAGGCTGGGCCTCCGGGGCCTCCCAGGCTCTCTGTGCCTTTCCTGTGGCTGGTCCAGGCAGTGGGGCCCGAGCCCCGGCCCCAGGCCACGGGGGGCTCGTCAGTGTGGCCGGGTCTGGCGTCCTGAGGCCCCGTGGATGACTCCGTATCGCTTTCAGGGGAGGAAGTGAAGAACCCCCAGAAAGCCATCCCGGTGGGCATCGTGGCATCCCTCCTCATTTGCTTTGTGGCCTACTTCGGGGTGTCAGCCGCCCTCACGCTCATGATGCCCTACTTCTGCCTGGACAACGACAGCCCCCTGCCAGACGCCTTCAAGCACGTGGGCTGGGAGGGCGCCAAGTACGCGGTGGCCGTGGGCTCCCTCTGCGCGCTGTCTACCAGGTGAGGGGGTGCTGCCCGCAGGCGCCTGCGGACGGGGCCGTGCTGGGGGGCGCATGGGGGGCACAAGAGCCGGACCCCTATGCTGCCTACAGGAGCAGCCCTTTCCCCTCCAAACAGACCCCACACCCCAACCCTGACGCAGAAGCCAGCCCCCCACCCTCCGTGGTGGCCCGGAGCTGCTCGTGTTCCCGATAACTTCAGGAGAGCCTGAGCCCGGCCCTGGCACAGCCCCTCAGCAGGGCATGGCGCCCGGCCCGACTTGCAGTGCCTCTTCATGTGCCACCATTTTGCCCTTGGTTTGGCCCCAAAGCAGGGCTCCCCTGAAAAAGGAAGCAATGCCCTTTGGAGACGAGCATTCCCCCCACTGCTGGCATTTCCTATTAGCTTGTGTAAAAAGAAATGTCTGCTAAATAATTGACTTTCCACTGAGGAATTCTTATTAATGCAAGGACACTTTTTCTCTTCAATTCGACTAGAAAGAGCTGTGGGAACACATGCAAAATTTCCTCTCCAGGAAAACGATGACCTTATCTATTTGTAGTTTGTCAGACGTTTGTTTCCCGTTCTTCAAGTTAATCCACATGTAAAGGATTTGCTTTCTCTGCGGTGGATTTATGGAATTCCAAGCGTCATAGATGCGAGCTTCCCGCATCTTAGTGGGATGGGAGTTCTCTGTAAGAATTTCAGGCATTGCTTTTAGCAATAAACTCCAAAGTTGCATCATGGTAGCTTTCTTCCTGATGAGCTCGTTTTACAGATATATTTTGCCATTTTTTCCCCTCCTCTCAGTCTTTTAGGTTCCATGTTTCCCATGCCTCGAGTGATTTATGCCATGGCTGAAGATGGACTGCTATTTAAATTTTTGGCCAAAATCAACAGCAGGACGAAAACACCAATTATAGCCACATTGACCTCAGGTGCCATTGCTGGTAAGAGCCGGGGATAAGCACGTATGCCAGTATTTCAGTAGTGCACTCACTATTTCCCAGGGAAACTCAAGTACCTTGAGTTGCACTGGTCTGTATGAAATATTAAATTTTTTTGGCTTTGCATTTTAACCGTTGCCTCTCCTACTCGGAAACTGGTCCGTTGAAGGGTAACTGCCCTTTTAGCAATAGGCCGGGGCCAGTTCCATGGAGGTGCCTCCAGCCTTCTCCAGGTGTCAGCGCTGGCTGATGATGCCCTCGTTGGCAGAGCCCAGAACATACAGTGCCTTCCAAGCCCTTCCTTCCCCTGCTCCTGGGTGTTCCGGAGTGGATTTTGGCAGGTGACATCTTCTTGCATGCTACAAGCCAAGTGAGACACTGTGCTCGGACCTGGGAATTTCAGTGTCCGTGTAGCTCAGCTGGTGAATTCTCTGGAAAGTGAGAGTCCCCAGGGGATACCGAGGGCTTTGCAGATGCAGCCATGTTGCCCGAGTTTATCGGTCAGAGCAGACCCAGAAGACGTTTATCTTTTCAAGAATTGGCTTAGTAGAAAAATAAAATTTCACAGATCAAGTAAGTAGGCCATGAGAAACCGTCTGGCTCTGTGTTGTGTCCCATGGCCTACCCCCACCCAAGAAAAAAGGAAGCCGGACAGGGAATGTAGTTGCACGTGTGCTGTGGGTACACGCTCATTTTACAGGTTTTCTCTTTGACTGACCACAGTGGATGGCCCTGAGAGGCAGGTTTTATCCCACTGTGCAGATGTCGCCAGGGATGCTCAGAGAAGGGAAGTGGGGATGCGAGTGGGAGCACGGGCTCCTGAGCCCTGGCTGCTTTATTTTAATTTTTTGTTAGACATATTGTGGGTTTACTGAACAATCATGCATTAAATACAGGATTCCTATACATCACCCTGCCCCAACAGGTTGTATTAGTGTGGAGCGTTTGTTAAAACTGAGGTCAGCATTTTAAAAAAATTGTACTTTTTTTAACAGTAGCTACCTTTGAAAGATTATTAAAATTGTACCATTATCTGTCATGCATAATTTACACTAGGTGTATTTTACCCATAGACTATCCTATTAGTGTTGAACAAATCTGTTATGATTTGTGAAAAAACATTCTTAATCCTTACACTGTTAACAACAGCCCATTGTCTACAGTAGGATTCACTGTGATGTACAGTCCTATGCTTTTATCTTTTAATTTTTATTCTAGTGATTTATTTCCCCATCTAACCACATGCTCACCTCTGTAGTACAGTCCTGTTGCTGCCATCACCACCATCCATTGCCACACCTTTGCCATCAACCTAAATCAAAACTCTGTACAAATTTATCATCCTCATTCTCTGATCCCTGATTCTCTAACCCCAAACTAGCTGATGAGAAATCAGCACTTAGTCTGATTGAGGATCCCTTGTTTGTGGTGAATTGTTTTTCTCTCGCTGCTTTCAGAATTCTCTCTTTATCTTTGGCATTTGACATTCTGACTAGTATGTGTCTTGGAGTAAGGTCTTTTAGGATTTATTCTGTTTGGTGTATGCTTGGACACATATATTTATGTCTTCCAAAAGAGTTGGGAAGTTTTCAATGATTATTTCTTCAAATATTCTTTCTGCCCCTTTTCCTTTCACTTGTCCTTCTGAGATAACCATGACATGTATTTTTGTATGCTTTCTACTGTCACTCAAATCATGGGATCCTGCACAGTTTTTTCTATTCTTTTCTCTATCTGTTCTTCTGACTGTACGATATATTGTCCTGTCTTCTAGGTCACTGATTTTTTCTTCTGCTTGTTCCAATCTGCTCTTATATGCTCCTAGTGGTTTTTTTGGTTTTTGTTTTTTAACATGGGCAGGCACCAGGAAATGAACCCGGGTCTCCGGCATGGCAGGCAAGAACGCTGCCACTGAGCGACCATCGCACTGCCCTCTAGTGTGTTTCAGTCTCTACTATTGTGTCTTTCATCCCCATAATTTCTGTTTCTTTTTAAACCTTCACATTTTTCTTTATGCTCACACATTGTCTTCTTAATAGCCTTTATCTCTTTATGCACATGTTCCTTCATCTCCTTGAATGGATTTAGGAGATTTGTTTGAATTTCTTTGATCAGTTGTTCCAACTTCTGAGTCACTAGTGAAGTTTTAATTTGTTCCTTTGACTGAACCATATCTTCCTCTTTCTTATGGCTTGGGAATTTTTGCTGATGTCTGGGCATCTGATTCTCTTGATGTGATAGGTTAACTCTGAAAGTCCATTTCTCTCTCTTGTCTAGGGTTTTATTTTTGATGGGGCTTTGTACTGAGGCTCTTCTTTGATGCTTGGTCCAACTTGTTCTGAACCTTTAGAGTAGCCTGTATTTACCTGGCTAGATTTTAACTGTCAGATTTTCTTAGCTCTTCTTCATCTGATTCTTGCTCTAGGTATGTGGTACATTTTTAAAGACTGGACTTTCTGTGCCATTCTCTTACCTTTAGGAGAAAGCTTCCTTTCCTGTTCTTCTCTAGAAGTCTTGATCTCTTCTGTTTGTTTTTGTGCAGAATTTTCTCTCCAGCTCCTATGATTTTAAATTCTCTCCCTCATTGCTCCATTTTCCTTACACTTTTCACTTCTGGGACCCTCCAGTCTTATAGCAGCTTAGTTTAACTACAAATTACAAAGAATTTTCAGATACTCAGTCTTCATTCTTTTCTTAAAGGGGGTCAGCATGATGAATTTAATTTTCTGCCCCCCCCATCTGGGTTAGAAGTCCTTGCAGGCCCTCCAGGGCATCTGACTTGCTCTCTTCTTCCACATCATGATTCTCTTCTTCTGATGTATGTGTCTGCCTGATTACTGGTGTGTACCGAGCACATCACTGTCAGATGGATGATGGATGGATGGATGGATGGACGGATGGATGGATGATGGATAAATGATGAAGAAGGATGGATGAATGGATGATGGGTAAATGATAAATGGAAGATGGATGGGTGGATGATGGATGGATGGATGGTGGATGGTTGGATGGATGGATGGATGGTTGGATGGATGGATGATGGATGGATGATGGATGGATGATGGGTAAATGATAAATGGAAGATGGATGGGTGGATGATGGATGGATGGATGGATGGATGGTGGATGGTTGGATGGATGGATGGATGGATGATGGATGGATGATGGATGGATGATGGTTAAATGATAAATGGAAGATGGATGGATGGATGGATGGATAAAATGGTAAATGGAAGATGGATGGATGGTGGATGGATGGATGATGGATGGATGATGGATGGATGATGGGTAAATGATAAATGGAAGATGGATGGATGGATGATGGATGGATAGATGCACATGACTGTCTATAAGGCAGCTCAGTGCAGGGGAAGACGCACTGGACTCAGAGATACAAGAACTTAGTTCACATCCTGGCTCTTCACTTACCATCTGTGTGATTGGAGGTAGGTTTCCTCACCTTTCTGAACTTCAGTTTTTCCATCTGTAGTGTAGGGATGACACCAAGTTTCCATGAGGATCAGAGAGGGCATGTTGGTGAATGTTGTTTTTATAAAAATGCCAGTTTTTAAGACCATTCATCGAGGCCTGTACATGTGACTTCCTCCTGAGCGTCCCCCTTTGAGTGATGTCTCACCAGGGAGCAATGGGGCATGAAGCTTCGCTCCACTGCCCGAGTTGGGGCGGCTGGTGCTTCTGGCTATCAGCTTGCAGAGGGGCCTCCATGAGTCCTGATGTCTGTCTCCTCCCCAGCTGTGATGGCCTTCCTCTTTGACCTGAAGGACCTAGTGGACCTCATGTCCATCGGGACTCTCCTCGCTTACTCCCTGGTGGCTGCCTGCGTGCTGGTCTTACGGTAGGTGCGGATTTTCTGCGCTGCGGAACAGAAATGCAGACACACTTGGCCCCTCCAAAGAAAACCAGCATTTTAAGAGTTCAGGTTAACAGCGTAACTTCGAGGTCAGTGGTAGCACCACTGGGAACTGGAGGAGACAGTGGGATCTGGTGGCTGAGAGCCTGTTTGCCTAGAACATCTTTGGAAAGAGTGAGGGTGGGCCTCAGCTCTCATGTTGGATGCTGGGGTCAGAGACAAGCTCAGCCTAACTTCTGGGCCTGGATACTGCACTCGGGAAATGAGGACAGCTCACTCTGGGGACTGACCAGGTCCAGTGGAAATCGGAAGGATCTGGAGGCCATGAAACTGAGCTCAGTCTGACACCTCCATAGCTTCAGCACACTGTGGCTGGAGCAGTGAGTCCCACTGTGTGGCATGAAGGGACCCAGGGTGATGTTCAGGGATCCCTGCTGGACCCTGGCTGTATAATTCTTGGGTGGGCCAGGCTGTGACACCCTGGGTTTGGCGTCCAGCATCCTGGTTTCCCCACCTGCCCTGGGTCCCCTCCCTAAGCACATCCCCTGGAGCATGGGGCTGGGATTGCTTACCCCCAGGGACAGCCCGGGATAGCACCCATCACGGGTCGTGTTCTCAGGGAGACTGGGTGCTGCTGGCCTGGGAAGAGTAGCCTCGCCTCGTTCCTTTTCAGGAGTCTGTAATTCTAAGGCCTTCGATTCCACTTCTCATGTGGCCAGCAGCTACCCCGGTCTACCTGGACTGAGTCGCAGGCATGGCTGTGCAGAATCAGCCAAAACTAGTTTGCAGACCCTTATTCCTTCCCAAATCTAGAATCTTCTCTGAAGAGCCTTTATGTTTTTAATAGACCAGGCAATATTGCATAAGTGAACTGGTGTAATGATGCTTAAATGTGTCTGTGCTCTTAGAAGTGATTACATATAAAATAAATCATCAAGCTTTCTGTTTTTCAAAGCTGGTGGAAAAGATTTGAGCTCTGTGCATTTTGGGTGGGAAGATAGGGAGCCGCATTTAAAACAAATGCTTTACCTTCAGGTCACTGCCATGGGCTGCATCCTTTACCCAGCTCTATGAAGTTATTTACTCCCAGGCATTTAAGGTTTTAAAATAAGATGATCCACAGTCATGCAAACAGAATTCTAAAATCCTTCAGCCTGCAGACACATTTCTCTAGCTCTCTGCACCCATTAGGGTGCTAATGTTACTGCTTTCTATTTCTGTCCTTATTTTAACTCCATATAGCACAGTGTTCAGCACTTGAGGGCCAGTACTACTTTACAGAGGAATTGATTCCGTCTCAGGACACTTCTCCAGGCTGGTTAAGGGTGGAAGTCATGTTCCCCCCAAACAGAGACACTAGACACTAGAGTGTGCAGTCCTGAAGCAGGGTAGGAGGTGAGAGCCCACGTCTCTCCTCCTCTCTGCTCATAAAGGCCCCATTTCCTCTTCTTTCCATTTTGTGCCTGTATCCCTGGCAAGGTACCATGAAGGGACGTGAGTTGGCCCATGTCCTTTCGCCTAACTAGAGCAGACTATGGTGGTCATGCCATCAATCCATTTCTTTATAGGTATCAGCCGGAGCAGCCTAATCTGGTATACCAGATGGCCAGAACAACAGACGAGCTCGACCAAGCCGACCAGAATGAACTAGTGAGCGCCAGTGACTCTCAGACTGACATTTTACCTGAAGCAGAAAAATTTTCCTTGAAAATCATGCTATCACCAAAAAACAAGGAGCCTTCCAAATGCTCTGGGCTAATTGTGAACGTTTCAACCTGCCTCATAGGTAGGCACCTGCCCCTCCCTGTAAGGTGTTTAGACTCCTGCTTCTTGGCCTCGCATGGCTTCCTGTAAATGGGTGCGGGGGGAGTGGGGGGGCAAAGACCCCACTACTCCACAGCGACTCAGTGATTCTGTCCTCAGCGTCCTTGATGCCTGCCCTGGGGAGATGGGCGGGTGTCTCTGCAGGTTGTGGCAGGGCTGAGCTGTGCCTTTCCTTCCCCTCTCTTCCCTAGCAATTCTCGTTGTGACCTTCTGCGCTGTAGCCGTGCTGGGAAAGGAGGCGCTGGTGGCTGGGGAGCCGTGGGCTGCCATCGTGCTCACGAGCTGTGTCCTCCTCTGTGCCGTGGTCACCGGTGTCATCTGGAGGCAGCCTGAGAGCAAAACCAAGCTCTCCTTCAAGGTGAGGGTCTCGGCCGGCCTGGGCACTCCCAGGTGTTGCCCAGGCTCCTCCGGAATGCGGGGCAGGGGCAGGGCCACGGCATGGATGGCGCCTGCTGAGTGGCCTGTGTGGGGAGTGGGGGCTGCAGCCCCTGCACCCCCCAGCTCTCAGCTTGTGCACTGAGTCTCATAAATGTCTGTCTGCATGGATTCCATGTCATCACCAGGCCTTGGAGATGACTAAGGCTTTTGCATTTTTAAATAATACACATGATTAAAAGGTTCAGAGAGATAAAGCAGAAGTTCCTCTTCTAGCCCATTCCTTAGCAGGAAAATACCAAGGGAGGAAAATTAGAGCCAGCTCACTTTGGCAACTAGCAGCTGAGAACCAGACTCCCACCAATTAAGATTTGCCCGTGTGTGTGTGTGTATGTGGGGGGTGCAGGTGTGGGTGTTGGGAGGTGGGGTGCATGTGTGTGTGTTTGCATATTGGGGTGGGTTGTGTATGGTGTGTGTGTGTGTTGAAGGCAGGGTATGTGTGTGTGTGTATTGGGATACAGGTGTGCATATGTGTTTTGAGAGATATGGATATGGGTGCATCTTGGGTGCAGATATCTGTCCAATATGTGTGTTGTAGGCTGTGGGTGTTATTTTGGGGGTTAGCGCGTGTGTTTAGTGGGTGCATGTGTGTTGTGGTGTCCATGTATATGTTGTGGTGTTACCTGTTGGGTATACCTCTCTGTGTTGGGGTCCACCTGTGTGTGTGAGGGTATGTGTGTGTGTTGTGTGTGCTGGGGGTGGGTGTTGATGTGTGTGTTGTCTGTATTGGGATGTGTGCACATGCATGTTGGGCTGTTTGTGTTGGTGTGTGTGTGTTGGAGGTGTTGGGGTGTCTATCGGAGTTTTTGTCTATGTTACCGTGTGTCTGTTGGAGTGTGTGTGTGTTGGGGTGTGAATGTGTTGGGGTGCAGGTGTGGGAATTGAGCTTTGGGCACCCGTCCCCACCCCCTGGGTGGTATCCCCCCCTCCTCTCCGGGTGAGTCCCTGGGAGGTGCGCCCAGCACCCCAGTGCCCCCCGCTCAGCCACCCGGCCTGTGCCCAGGTGCCCTTCCTGCCGCTGCTGCCCATCCTGAGCATCCTGGTGAACGTGTACCTCATGATGCAGCTGGACCAGGGCACGTGGGTGCGCTTCGCCGTGTGGATGCTGATAGGTGAGTCCTAGCGTGACCCCCATACTGCCGAGCCCCCCTTGGATCAGGTTTCACGACAGTGACCACAGGGGATGCGGTGGACTCCTTTAAGGTCCCGATCCTGGCAGGGCGAGTGGGTGGAGGGCCTCCGGCCTGGGCAGGGTGTCTCCGGGGACCCAAGGCCGGCTGTGAACACAGGGCTTTGCGTTCCTGCCCACGCAAATGGGCACAGGAGGCATCTCGGCCTGGCTGGTCCCTGCAGATACTGGGCTGCCCAGCACCTGCAGGGCCATGACAGGCTGTGGGTGTCACCAGGCAGCCCTGGGTCCCCTGAGCCCACTCCTGGTGGTGGGGTCTTGCTCCGCAGAGGGACCTCCACTCTTGGGCCTGTGTGTGGTGCTGCAGGAACAGCCGGGCTCTTGGGATGGCCGAGCTCCCCACTGACAGGCAGGTGCCACCGGGAGACCCGCAGCCCTGCGCGGGGGTGGCATCTGGGGGCCTGGCCCCTTAGGACAGGCTCAAGGTGGACCCTGCACTTCCTTTCTCAGGCTCCCAGAGCCCACTCAGAGGCCTTGACCTTGGTGCCTTTGTGTCCCCATGAGCCTCTGGTCAGTCGGCAAAGGCCAGCAGGGCCTTCTTGGGCCATTCTGCCAAGACTTGGGGCGCTGCCCTCCCGGGGTGGGGGCAGCTGCTCTCAGCAGCCGGCGATTACGAGTTCTGCAGTTTGCGCACAGTAGGTTACTTCCTGGGCGGAGCTTTTTCTTTAAGGCTGGGGTTCCTGTGTCAGCTGCAAGGGGCCCGCCTGTGGGTGCGGTTCCTGGGTTCCTGGGGTGACCGTGCGTGCGCCGAGGGGTCGGCCTGCCCCCAGGCCTCTCCTGCCCCGCGCGGCCGTAGGTGCTCGGAGGGGCCTCTGTGCAATCACTGCTGGCGCTCGCGGCGGCGGCACTGTGGCCCTGGCGGAGAGCGGGTAGTGTTTGCAGATAGGGCAGGCCGGGCTGCCGTGGGGCAAGCCTGGGGGCCGCCCTGGGCGTGGCTCACGCCGGCCTCCCCCTCGGCCCCGCAGGCTTTGCCATCTACTTCGGCTACGGCCTGTGGCACAGCGAGGAGGCGTCCCTGGCCGCCGACCCGGCAAGGACTTCTGACGGCGACCTGAGGCAGTGCAAGTGACGACGACGCCCCCGCCCCCCAGGGACGCCCGCCAGGGCTGGGGTGCACCGTCACCCCCTCCGCCAGTGGCGCAGCGAGACCCCACCTCCAGGGAGCAGCCTGAGGGGCCCCGATCCTCGGACCCCGGCCCGCGTTTCCTGCACAGACTGCCAGCTGCTGGGGGGCTCCCGGGGCACCCTCAGACTGCGGGGGTCCGGCCGCCCGGCTGCGCCCGCTTCTCCTTGCTGCCCTCTGAAAGGAGAAGCAGCTCCTCTCCCGCCGGCTCGCTCCGCTCTGTCGCCCGGACGCCGCCTGCCTCCGCCACCTGGGGACCCAGGCCTCCGTCCCTATGCCCCCCGGTCCCCCGGAGCCGGCCACAGATGCGAGACAGTACCGCCGAGTCAAGTGAGCCCCGCAGCCCCCGCCCCACAGGGCCCCACGGCAGCCCTGACCCAGGGGGAGCTGCAGGCCCCTCTGCCTTCTGCTGCCCTCTCAGCTCCTTCCAGAAGGGCTGCTAAAGACCCACCTGGGGCCGTGTCCGCCCGCATCGGTCCTCGCTTCCGGACGGGACCACCCGCTCCGCACTGTGGCCACGCCCGTGCGCACCTGGGGGCACCTGGACGGCGGCAGCATTGGAGGAAGGGACGTCCTGTCTCAGGCCGGGCGGTGGGCGGAGCTCAGGCGAGAATGGGGCTCGCACCCCTGTGCACAGGTGGCCGCCGCGCACCCGGGCAAGGATGAGGGTGTTCCCAGCGCCCTCCGCCGCCGGCGCTGCTGCTTTGGGCCCCTCCAGCTGGCTGCGCGGCCTCCGCAGCGGGGACACGAGGCCCTGTCTGCAGGGCGGGCCTCGGGCCAACAGAGCAGAGAACCTGCCTCCCGGAGGGTCTCTGCGGCGCCCCCCCCCCAGGCTTGCCGGTCCGGCTCGGGGCTCCTCAGGCGCTCGCTGCAGGCCCCTTCCGCCACCCCACGCCCCATCGCCACGGCTAAGCAAATTGGTTCGGCGCCCCCGTTGCTGTGAATCACTCCACCGGCTTCAGTTGGGGCTTCACATGAACTTGGAAAACGGCCGAAGACTCCGCCCCATGGGCTGGGGTCACCCTGCCCTTCCTCGTGTGCCCGTGGGTCACGCACTCGTGTCTGTGTGCCCGCTGCTGAGGCTGTCGCTGGCCCTGGCCTCATGCTGCTCCTCTCCCCGCGCCGGGATCCTCGTCCCTTCTTGTGCCCAGCCCCACGTGCACTCCCACCCCTCGTGGGTCCCGTCCCCACCTCCCCTCTCGCACGGGTGGGGGCTCGGTGAACGGACGCGACCCGCCTTCCCTTCAGACGGCAGTTAGGGCCGCGGGCTGCGGCTGCAGTGTCCCATTCCCTCACCCGCAGCTCTCGCGGCAGCCCCGGGGCTTGTCTTCCTCTCCGCCCCAGAAGCCTCTTGGAGAGGAACGAGGCAAGTAGCCAAATGGCCTGGGGGGTGGGGGGCCGGCCACTGTGGCTGAGCGCCCCCCAGGCCTGCTCCCCTCGCTGGGGGCTTTATCCTGAATACCAGAGGGAAGGGCAAAAGAGTCCAAAGTTTAGGTTTCCAAAGAAAAGGTATTGAAATTTATGTGGACTGGTGCTGTAAAATATTTTGATAAATGTTAACTTATTTTGTTGGGGTTTTGGTTTTCTGCTGTCTTCTTGGGACCTATTAGCTCTTTGTTTTATTTTTTCTGTTATTTTTTCATATGGGCCAAGAACTTGAGGGAGGGGGAGTATCCAAGAAAGGAGGGAGGGGGGAGAAAAGAATTGTGGGGTTTTTTTTGTTTGTTTGTTTTTTTACTTTTTCTCTTTCTCTTTCTGCTGGCTTTTTGGTTGCAGACGGTCCCCTCCGGACTGGGTGTTGGCAGCTGACGCTTCAGTCCACCCAGACCGTGCCAGGAAAGGCGTGTTTCCCGCTAAAGTTTTCCACGCCGTGAGATTGCTGCCGGGGCTGAGGCTTAACGTGCTAGCGGAGATGGGTGGGACCCCTTAGGAAAGGGCCCCTCGGGGTGCCGCCGGTAGCCCCCGTGGCCGTCGGGCTTCTTGGGAAGAAGTCCTGGCTCAGTGACCGCTTCCTGCTACCCCGTGGGGGCGCAGACAAGGCGGGCATGGGGGCTGGGAGTTGTGCCAGGTTTTCCCCGGTCCCAAGCCTCCTTTCTTGACGCGGAGATGCACACACACTTTCTTACACGCAGGCACAAACACTGCCTCACACCCCAGCAGTGTCACGCGTGGCCAGTGTCTCCGCCCTCGCCAGCTCGCTGCCGCTGCCTTATCCCTGCATCCGCTGCAGATGTCCCCGTGGGTGGGACCGGTCTGGAGAGGGTCAGCGCCCCGTCCTGTCTTCCCAAGACGCCCCAGCCCCCTGCTGCGAGCAGAGCGAGAGAGGAAGTGGGGCCCAGCGGGGGTGGGTGGGGAGCAGTTTACAGGCCCGCAGCCCCCAACGGGGTGTCTGGGCTCTGTGCCCCCACCTCCTGGAACGTCCCCCACCCCGCCCCCACAGCGGAGTTTTGTGCGCATCAATTTGTTTTACCGAACCCGAGGCTGCTCAGAGACTGCTGCATTGACCCTGTTGTCAGAATTGCCCAGAACTTCCCTAATTTTTGGTTTTGTTTTGGTAGCAGCAAAACCCTGCTGTGTCCACCGCTGGGGGCTGGGCCCTGCGCGGGGGTGCAGGGTCACTGCCGTCCTCCACTTGGGGGAGAGTGGGGAGGCGGGTGGGGGGGGCGGGGACGCTGGCGTCCCGGGTCTCCTTGGCTCCCCCCACCAGCGCGGAGGGGCGGGCCGGTGGGGTTCTCAGCCCCACCCAGTCTCGCTCTAGCCTGAGGTCTGGAGAAACTGGGAGCCAAGAGCACAGGCTGGCGCCCGGCCCCAAAGGGCCAACCTCAACTCGCAGGTGGGGGCAGGTGAGGTGAAGCTGGTGGGGGCCCCCCTCTGCAGGAGAAAAGCTGCCAGCCCTGCCCGGGGGCCCCCCAAAATCGATACGGAAACGGGGCGAGGTGGCCTCTTTGTGCCAGGCCCCCCATCTCCCAGGTCAGGTCTGGGATGGGTGCCCCCCAGAAGGGTGAACCTCCGGGAGTGGGTGTGCTTTGCCGAGGTGTGAACTGCTGCAATTAAACCTCAGGTGGAGCTAAGCAAGCCCCACGACACTGCTGGGTATGATTTAAAATCCTGCTTGTGGCTGGGTAAGGTGTGGGAGGCCCCACAGAGAAAGCAAGATGTATGTTTTGTCAGACGATCGTGGACTTTCTTTGGGCAACCACGTGCTTTATTGGCAAGGGACTTATGCAAGGGACTACACTCCATATTTCCCCGTCGCGGTTATGAGACCTGCTGTGTTTTGCAGGCAGAAAGGATGAGCTGTCTCTTTCATAGCCATTACTCTAAATCCGAGTCTCTCTGTGCCTGCTGCTCCCTGGAGCAGTGTGTTCTCTCGCAAGGGGGAAGTGGAATGACTGCGTTTCAGGGCCGAGTGGCCAGGCAGCTGGCCCAGACCCCACCCAGGTGAAAGGGGAGGCCAGGTAGATGGCCTGCTCGTCTGGCAGCTTGGGAAGCCTGGGAAGATGCCTTCAGACTTTAATTTATATTAAACAAGGCCCGTGACTTTGTGTTTCTTGATGACACACTTTCAAGTTTGGGGACTTCTTTTCCTATTCGAGAAGTTATAATATATATTTAAAATACAAGTTTCCTGCTTCAGTTGTGCCTTTCTGCTCCAATGGGTCTAAGGGACACAAAGAGTGATGACAGTAACGAGGGTTGGTTTATTCTCAAACCTGGGATAGTTGTGGTTTCTCCAGCAAACTTTTCTTCTACTGAACGAGGAGCCATTATTAAAAGAGTTGTTTTTTTTATTATGTAAATTGTATAATATTTTTTTGCTTGCTTGGATGTTCTATTTTTCTAATGGTTTCTTATAATTGTGATACTCTAGATTCTGATGCTAACTGCAAATCAGGCTGGTCTCCACTGGTCCCTCCTGTTTTTTTGATTTTGCTTTTTTTTAAGGACAAATGTAGGTATGAACTGTTGCCTTTTAAAAAATGTGAAATTTTGCTCTGTGCCCCCTTCATGCCAACACTGTACACCGATGACTTCGTGCTGTACCTTATGCTGTAAAATCAGACTATTTTGTGGTACATTATCTCATGCTTCTCCAAATTCTAATAAATTATGTCAGTGGCTTCGTCCTCGTCTGTCCCTGTGCACCTCAGGAATTCCGACAGCAGAGCGTCTCCTTGTTGGTGTTTCTCCTGCCTTCCCACGGACAGGTTCCCCAGGAGTCGCGTGGATCCCCCC
>PVIY010041970.1:0-21273 GCA_004026745.1 Myrmecophaga tridactyla | reverse complement strand
GACAGGGACGTGCACTGGGGACTGGTGGGGTGGGGGCACCTGGAACACAGGGAATGGGAGCAGGTGATGGAGTTCAGGTTCATGGGGTGTGGGGTGAGTCACCGGTCACGGGGCTGTGCTGGTGAGGGTAGTGCGCCCAAGGAGCATGGCCTGGCTTACTTCCTAGTCCCACGCTCCCGTCGTGCACTCCCGTTGGCTCCGCACCTCTGTGCCTCCATATCAGGCTCCAGCTTTCTGCCTCTCAGTTCCTCAGCCTCTGCAACCAGGGCTGCTGCATGTGGTGTAGAAGGCTCTCCCAGGTCCCAAATTGCTGCCTCAGTTGCCCTCCTGTCCCTTCTCTAACTTTTCCATAGAGCAGGGCTAATCTCAAGCTACTCTAGCCAGCCATCTTCCTGGAAGTCCAGACCATTTTTTTTTCAAAGTCTGTCTAAAATGTTCCAGGTCTAATCCTCTTCACCGATGGGTTCTAATGCTTTGATCTTCTCCTTTGCCTGGGCCATGGCTTCCTGATTCTTTGTTCTATAATCTTTTGTTGAGTCTTGAAATTTTGATATTTTAATGTATTGTTGCTTGAATTTACACTCTGAGGTATATGTTTCTTAAGCATGTAAACAGCTAGCGTTTGACAGAGTTTTTCTTAAATGTCAGAAGCTATAAAAATAAAGAGGGAAAAAAAGAAAACACCATCCCCAGTCTTTGCAGACTGACTTGCGTGCATGAGTGCTCTCTTACAGGGTTTATCAATACAATGAGTTTTTAGTACTGCCCCAGGCCAGTACTAAAGGAACCTCCCTGGTCCTTTCTATACATGTGTCTGGTCTTGGGCATGAGTG
This sequence comes from Myrmecophaga tridactyla, assembly GCA_004026745.1. Classification (NCBI taxonomy): domain Eukaryota; kingdom Metazoa; phylum Chordata; class Mammalia; order Pilosa; family Myrmecophagidae; genus Myrmecophaga; species Myrmecophaga tridactyla. Next base: position 20,440 of record PVIY010041970.1, on the reverse strand, counting down.
TGTGTGGCCCTAGGCATTCCCCTGTTTACACAGATACAGATATTCCTCTTTCCTAGGAAACAGTTTTTCATGGCCACCACACTGTACTGCCTGTCCTACAGCCAGCAATCCCTTGTCCCAGGTAGATTTGACTGCTCCACCACAGCGTTCTGTAGGAGAGCTCTGTGAGTCACTGTCCACCACAGGGCACCATGTGATCTGATCACTTTTTAAATTTCTTATTAATTAAAAAAAAATTACAAGAAAGAAACACAAACATTCCCAACACATACACTCAGCAATTCACAATATCATCACATAGTTGCACATTCATCATCATGATCATTTCCCAGAACATTTGTATCAATTCAGAAAAAGAAATAAAAAGACAACAGAAAAATAAAACAAAAACAGAAAAAAAAAATTTACATACCATACCTCTTACCCCTCCCTTTCATTGGTGATCCCATCACTTTTAAGTGGCCTTCTCAATGAAAGGGAGGGCTAAGGGGCATGGTATGTATGAATTTTTTTCAGTTGTCTTTTTCTTTTTCTGATTTGGCACTCACTCTGTTACTGCAGTCTTTTAACTCTTTTCTTAAGCTTTGAGAAAGATGTGGCTTTCAGTTCTCCTGGTTGTTCAAAGCTTCTGTGAGGGCATGGATCCCTGAAGCTCCTCACTCCACCATCTAGTTCGGAACCACAGTTGCTGAAATGTGTTTTAAAGAAAAAATTAATGACTTTATATTTTAAATTCAAATTCAAGATTATGGGTTTTGAGTTCTTTGATATGAAAATTTTATTTCTTTTCTCTTAGGTTGAAAATCTTGGTTGCTAATAATAGAATCAAAATTATTTGCTTTAGAAAGGGGGAAAATTCAACTTCCCCAAGTGGAGAATTCTTGATATTCTCACAGGCAGTGGGGACAACCAAAGCAATAGGCTGAGCCCCCAGTTTTGGGGTTTGTTCATATGAAACTTAACCCCACAAAGGATAGGTCAAGCCTACTTAAAATTAGGTCTAAGAGTCACCCACAAGAGAGCCTCTTTTGTTGCTCAGATGTGGCCTCTCTCTCCAGCCAACACAACAATCAAACTCACCGCCCTCCGTCTCTCTACATGGGACATGACTCCCAGGGGTGTGGACCTTCCTGGCAACGTGAGACAGAAATCCTAGAACGAGCCAGGGCTCAGCATCAAAGGATTGGGAAAACCTTCTCAACCAAAAGGGGGAAGAGAGAAATGAGATAAAATAAAGTGTCAATGGCTGAGAGATTTCAAACAGAGTCAAAAGGTTATCCTGGAGGTCGTTCTTATGCGTTAAATAGATATCACCTTGTTAGTCAAGATGTAATGGAGAGGCTGGAGGAAACTGCCTGAAAATGTAGAGCTGTGTTCCAGTAGCCATGTTTCTTGAAGATGATTGTATAATGATATAGCTTTCACAATGTGACTGTCTGATTGTGAAAATCTTGTGTCTGATGCTCCTTTTATCTACCTTATCAACAGATGAGTAAAACAAATGGAATAAAAATAAATAATAGGGGGAACAAATGTTAAAATAAATTTAGTAGATTGAAATGCTAGTGATCAATGAAAGGGAGGGCTGAGGGATATGGTATGTATGAATTTTTTTCTGTTTTCTTTTTATTTGTTTTTCTGAACTGATGCAAATGTTCTAAGAAATTATCATGATGATGAATATGCAACTATGTGATGATATTGTGAGTTATTGATTATATATGTAGAATGGAATGATCATGTTAAGAATGTTTGTGTTTGTTGTTATATTTTTTAAAAATTAAAAATTAATTTAAAAAATTACTTGCTTTATCCTAAAATATATCTACAATAGTTTCAAGATAACCACATCAACAATGAACTCAGTTTAAATTTCTTCGAGGTGTTTTTGTCCTTAGAATTCATCCTATTAAGAATATAAATCACTTGACCAATTATTTTCTCTGCATGGTTATACTACGAGCCTAATAGACTTTTAGGTTCATTTATTTTATTTTGTTTTCAATATTAAGGGCTTCCTTTTTCTTTTTTAATTTAATTTTACTTTTTAAAATTATGCTAAAATATACACATTGCTCTGAAATAAAAATCCTGCAAAATTTACCTTTAGACAAGTGTTGCATCCATGCCTGTCTCCTCCATCCCACTTCTATGTTTATTAACTTTTTCTAATCCTTCCATTTTATATTTTGATAATAAATATATATATATAGTTATGGTTTTATATCACTTTTGACTCTTTTCACAGATTTCCCCGTCATTCTTTGGGGTGGAGACCTAGAGGTAAGATTAGTGGATCGAAGGAAACAGCATATAGAATTTTGCTGTGTATTGCCATAATACCCTCCATAGGGGATTTATGTTCCCACCTGCAATATATGAGTCCCTGATTCTCCACAGCTCTACCGGCAAGTGCGTTATCAAACTTTTGGATTACGTTTTTCATATTATTTCAATTACCATCTCAATGTAGTTTTGATTTGTATTTCTCATATTATATATGAGGCTGGCAATCTTTTCATATGAGAAAGGGGGCATTTGCATTTCTTTCTCAGTGAACTCTCTGTCTCTGTCTTTTGCTCATTCTTCAAAAATTTATTTTTGCTTGAATTCTCAGACTTTAGGAGTTCTTTCCATGTTAGAGACAGTAGCATAATATTTTTGAGAATCATCCATGTTTTGCATGTATTTTGTTCATTTTTATAGTTAAATAGTATCTCATGGCTTGGGTTGTCACAGTTTGTTCATCCATTCACCAATTGATGGAGATTTGGGTAGCTTCCAATTTGGGGTTATTATGAATAATGTTGCTATAAGAATTCATTTTCTTTGCATGTACATGTTTTCCTTCCTCTTGGGTAAATACCTAGGAGTAGAATTGCTAGGTCTGTGATAAGCATATGTTTAACTATACAAGATGCTGCCACACTGTTTTCTAAAGTGGCTACACCATTTGCAGTCTCACCAACAAATAATGGCTCTATTACTTATAAAAGAATTAATAAACATAAAAAATCAGTTTTAAATTCTAATACAATAAAATATTAATATGTTACTTGCATAAATCAAAGCTATTTAATTTCAGATAACTTCTGAGATTGTTCAAGGTCCCGAGACCCCACAGTTTTGAGACTTGTTTTAGTGGAAAATTTAGACACAGAGTGCATCTTTTCTCTAAGGAGCCACAAGGGGGAACCCTGAACTTATGTTTTGATCTAACTTGAGCAAAGTTCCTGTGAGAGAAAAAGAATTCTCAAAGACCCCAAGAACACGCCTGAGACCCAGTCGAAAACTGTCTATTTGAGAATAGAAATTCTGGGCTATGAAAATCAGTTGTAGTTTTTTAGTGCTGCAACAGAGGGGTTTTGTCTTTAGGCTGCTAAAATGTTTTGTTTTAATTTTCATTGCAAATAAACTGCAAAATGAAATATATCTCGAGAAGTGTCCACCCTTTTCCACCTTACAAACATTCTCCATGTTCCCGCTGGGTCTGCAAAGCCCAGAGTGGGAAATCCTGAGTTACACGATTCAGTGGCAGAAGGTAAAATCAGAAACAACTTTCTAGACTGTTAGACTTAGTCCATGGATTCAGGTCCTTATGGTGTAACTGTCCGTCCTCCTTCCCCTGGTGCTTTGGAAGCCGCCCCTTACCACCATTGCTCAGATCCATCATCTCCCTAAAAACTGCAAATTGGTGATATTCTAATTGGATCGTCCCTTTCTACTTTATAAGCCAGAATTCTCCTATTCCTAAGAAACGTCCCTCATATTTTTTCCCTTTGTCAATTTTCATAATAAAGAATGGGTCCCCTAGCAATTGGAAAGCTTTTCCCCATTATAAACTCATGGACTTTTATGCAATATTTGGTGCATTTGAGTCAACTGCCATCATTATTTCCCACAGCCCCGTTACCTTCCCTGGGCCCAGGGAAGCCTTTCCAGCTCGGCTCCCACATCCTCTGGACCAGACTCCGGAGCCTTTGAGAGCCTCCCCGCCTTCTGGTGTCACAAGATGTTCCAGGCTCCCCTTTATGCATTTCCTGCCCCAGAAGTGGAATCGGCCCCTTCTCCTTCCAAGGAGACCTAGCCCCATTCAATGGGTTTTGTGAGGGCTGAGTAGGAGGGAGCATGTGAAGGACCGCTCCCACCCCCACCCCCCTGCTGTCAGACCAACGCAAGTTCCTATTTTAATCAGATCACCATTGGTACATATTTACTCAGACTCCTTCTCCTTTCAGAGAAGGCTCTGGGCTCACTGGGGTGTATAAATCCAAGCAGTAGGACAGAGATCTGCAGTGGGTGGGAAGGGGGGGGGGGGCGAAGGGCGTCCACACGGAATCCAGTGAGGTCGACGTGCAGCCTGGGTTACAGTCAGTGGGTGGGTGGACTTGGGTGGGCTCCCAGCCGCCCTCTCAGGCTGGGCCACTGACCCCCAGGCGTCCTTGCTTTTGCTATCTCACACCTAGACGATGTATCTTTACATGCACGATCCAGGTTTGAGGGAGGCAGGTCCTGTGCAGGTGTCTTTCTGGAAGGTGCTCAGAGTTCTGGTCTTTAATAGTGGCATGTGTCCTTCTAGTGGTCACCAGAAGAACTGCACAGGACTTCTCAACTTTTACCCAAAAGATGCTCTTAAAAGAAGCACCTGAACAGGTTCCCTGAAGGATTCTGGAATGGGGAGGAGGGAAGAAGGGGCATGGCAGTTAGTATTAATGATGCAAGCAGTAATATTTTAGTGCCTTTTTTTGGTAAACTCTTTAAAATCTTAAATCATTTGAATTTTGCTTACACTCAATTCTCTCTTATAAAAGTAATAAATTAAGTAAAATAGGTGTCCCAGGAAAATTCATAATTTTTATCCAAAAGACCTCATTAATACCTGAGATTCAGCTCAGGGCCCCCCACAGACGGACAGGCCTTGGTTTGAAAACGGTAAAGCTGAGCAAGTCCACAGGTATATGTCTACCTGAGGCCTGGCCGTATTTCCCAAGACTGCCCTTGGCCTTTATTTATTTATTTATACTTTGAATGCCTATTTTGTTACTGTATTTTATGTGTCTGTGTGATCTATATTAAGCCATCTTCACAATGAGGTGGGCTATAAAATAATGTGAAAACCAGAATATGAGAAGGAAAATAGCTTCCAAATATTGAGGGTTTCTCCACGGGGTGCCAGGCACAGGGCCAGGTGCATCTGTGCATCCCATCAGACCTTCTCAACAACAAAAGTAAACAGGCATTCTTGCCTCTAGTTTACAAAGATGGCTGCTGGAGCTCAGGAAGTTTATTCAACCTTCCAAAGGTCTTTTAAAAATGAAGTGGCACAGCTAGAATTTACTGATGGCCTCTGGGCAGTGCTCCAGGCTTCCTTCCACTCGTCCTGCTCCTTTCATTCCAATCAGAAGCATCTGTTGACGTCAGGGGAAAGATCATTTCTTGGGTCACCAGTGATGGAATTTTTAGTAAAGAGGAAGGAGGTGACAATTCTCCCCTTTGCCCCCACCCCAGTTGTGTCTCTTTGAGTCCCCTTCTGTGACCTCCTTTGTTCTGCACTGTCCCAAGCAGGCATCTGAGTTGGGTGTGTACCCCCAGGTACCCTCTGCTGCCCATCAAACCTACTGCTGACACCTGGCTCATCACACTGCCACTGTCTGCAAACCTCTGCCTGCTGTAAAGCAATGCTGCCCAGCTCCTAGCATAGACACAAGCACCCAGAAGGCACTGGAGGCATGAAGGCTGAGAACCAAAGAGAGGGTATAAAGTAGCATTCAAAAGAGGCAGAAACAAGGGATAACAAACACTGGAACTGAGAACTGACCTATCATCCAGATCTTAAGTGCCAAGATCCTGAAAAGAAAACAGGTACAGGGAGATTGCAGAATTCTTAAGTTGTGCAGGCAGAACTAAACAACACAACATCCAAAAAGTAAAGTGAATTTTAGGCAGTGCATCAATCTGATATACTGCATAACAAATTAACACCAACTTAGAGGCATAAAACACCAACATTTAGTATCTTGCACAGTCACTGTGGGTCAGAAGTCCCGGCAGGACTGAGCTGGGTTCTTGCTCAGAGCTTACAGGCTGAAATCAAGACATGGGCTGGGCTACAGTCTCACCTGAAGCTCAGGGTCCTTTTCCAAACCCACTCGGATGGTTTCTGGAATTCAGGTCCTAGCGGTTTGGGAGTGAGGTCCCTGTTTCCCTGTTTGGCATTGGCCAGGGGTCCCTTTTCAGCCTCGGAGGCTGCTCTTAAGTCCTGGCCACACGGCCTCTTCCAACGACAGCGATGGAGAATGTCTGACCACTGGAAAGACTTAAGTAAACTAATCAAGACTCACCTGGAATGGGTGGAGCCACATCTCCATTTAATCAAAAGGTCACACCCACAATTGGGTGTGTCACATCTCCATGGGTATAATCTAATCAAAATTTCCCATGTACAGTATTGAATTAGGATTAAAAGAAATGGCTGCCTCCACAAGACTGAATCAAGATTTAAAACATGGCTTTTCTGGGGTAATTAATACTTTCAAACAGGCATAGATAGATTGTATGGTATGAGACTATATCTCAATAAAATTGCATTTAAAAAAATTCCTGCTGCCTTTATTTGCAGATGTTGACAAGCTGATCCTAAAGTTCATATGGAAATGTAAGGGACCCAAAATAGTCATAACAACCTTGAAAGAAAAAAAAAAACAAATTTGAAGGACCTTCACTTCTGATTTCAAAATTTATTTCAAAGCTAAGTAATGAAGACATTGTGATCCTGGTATAAATATATAGATCAATGGAATAAACTGAAAGTCTGGAAACAGACCATTATATTTATGGTCAATTGGTTTTCAGTGAAGATTCTGAAACAAATAAATGGAGAAAAGAAAAATCTTTTCAATAAATTATGCCGCAACAACTAGATAACCACGTGTAAGAGAATGAAATTAGACACCTCTCACACACCACATACAAAATTAACTCCAAATGGACCATAGACCTGAATGAAAGAGCTAAAATGACAAAACTCGTAGGTGATAAATACATGAGTAAATCTCTGTAACCTTGGGTTCAGCAATGGTTCCTAGATAAAACACTGAAACCAAAGCAACAAAAGAAAAAAATATATAAATTGGACTCCATCAAAACTGAAAACTTTTGTTCTTTAAAGGATTCAAGAAATTGAAAAGATATTCCAAAAAAAATGGGAGAAAATATTTGCTATTATGTATCTGATAAGGGGTTTGTATATAAAATATTATAAAGAACTCTTACAACTCAAGAATAAAAAGACAAATAATCCATGTTTTAAATGAGTAAAGTACCTGAACAGAGATTTCTCCAAAATAAGATATACAAATGACCAGTAAGCACATTTTAAAAATGCTCAACATCATTAGCCACCAGAGAAATGTAACTCAAAACTATAGTGAGTTACTACTTTACACCCATTGGTTATAGTCAAGGAGTCCAACAATAACAAGTGTTGGTGAGGATGTGGAGAAATTATAACACTCATACCTTGCTAGTTGGAATGTAAAATGACATAGCCTTTGGAAAACAGTTTGGCGGTTCCTTAAAAGATTGCACATAGCGTTAGCAAAAGACCCTGAAATGTCCACGAGAGAAATTAAAACATACACTCATACAAAATTTCACATGAATGTTCATAGCATCATTATTTACAATAGCAAAAATGTGGAAGTGACCCAAATACTCGTCAATTGATGAATGGATAAATAAAATATAGTATATCTATTCAGTGGACTATTACTAGGCAATAAAATACAATGAAGTATATTTAGTAACACAGGTCATTACTACAGCAATGCAGACATTTGTAAGAATGTTCTACTTGATATTTTGAGAACATTCACAGTATTGACAGCTGATCATGGTATCTACATTAGTATTTAATACTTAGAATTTGAGAACTTTGCCATCTGAATATGTAGATTTTTCCTCATTGCCTTAATTTTAAATTGGTTTATGAAACTTACTGCGCAAACACAGACTTTCCAATTATTACATGGATGCTTTATTTAAATATGCTATGGTTAAGCTAACTAAGATATCCACTGTTGGTGGTTCTAAATGTATTGTTTGTTTTCTTAAATTAAAAAAAATTAACAAAAAAATACAATGAAGTACTGACACATGCTACAACAAAATGAACCTTGAAAACATTAGTATTAAATGAAAGCCGTCACTCACAAAATGCCACATATTATATGATTTCACCTATATGAAATGTCCAGAATAGGCCAATTCATAGAATAGACTATTAGTGGTTGCCAGGGAGAAAGAAATGGGGAGTAACTGTTAATGAATATGAGGTCTCTCTTTTTTAAAAAAAAATATTTTTATTTAAGAAAATAAGCATGTGCTGGTTTGAAAGGATGTAAGTACCCTAGAAAAGCCATGTTTTAATCCTAATCCCATTTTGTAAAGGCAGCCATTTCTTCTAATTCCTGCTTAGTACTGTATGTTTGAGGCTATAATTAGATCATTTCCCTGGAGATCTGACTCAATCAAGAGTGGTTGTTAAGCTGGATTAGGTGGAGACGTGTCTCCACCCATTTGGGTGGGTCTTGATCCATTTACTGGAATCCTATAAAAGAGAAAATATTTTGGAGAAAGAGAGCGATTCTGAGAGAGCAGAGAATGACATAGCCACGAGAAGCACAGAGTCCACCGGCCAGTGACCTTTGGAGAATGGTCCAAATGCCATTTGGAGAAGGAAAATGCCTCCCCGGGAGCTTCATGAAACAGGAAGCCAGGAGAGAAAGCTAGCAGATGACGCCATGTTCGCCACTTGCCTTTCCACTTGAGAGAGAAACCCTGACCTTCATCGCCCTTTGTGAATCAAGGTGTCTTTCCCTGGATGCCTTAGATTGGACATTTCTAGAGACATGCTTTAGTTTGAACATTTTTATAGGCCTAAAAGCTGTAACTTGCAACTTATTAAATTCCGCCCTTTTAAAAGCCATTCCATCTCTGGCACATTGCATTCTGGTAGCTAGCAAACTAGAACAAAACAATACCCTGAGAACCACCAAAAAAATGTTTCATAAACCAATTTCAAATTCAAGCAATGGTCTAGTTTGCCAGCTGCCAGAATGCAATATACCAGAACTAGAATGGCTTTTAAAAGGGGAAATTTAATAAGTTGCTAATTTTACAGTTCTAAGGCCAAGAAAATGTTCCAATGAAAGCAATTCTATAAAAATGTCCAAATTAAGGCACCAACAAGAGATTACCACCACTCAAGAAAGGCCAATGAAGTTCAGGATTTCTCTCGCAACTGCAAGGGCACATGGAAAACATGGGGACATCTGCTAGCTTCCTCTCCAGGCCTCTTGCTTCAGTTTCCTGGGGGTATTCTCCTTCTTATTCTCCAAAGATCACTGGCTGGTGGACTCTGGTTCTCTCGTCATTCGGAAGCTTTCTCCAATGCTTCCTCTTTTAAAGGATTCCAGTTAACTAATCAAGACCCACCTGGAATGGGTGCAGTCACAGCTCCCTCTAATCAAAAGTTAATACGCACAATCGGGTGAGTCACATCTCCATGGGAACAATCAAAAAGCTCCAAGCTAGCAATATTGAATAAGAATTAAAGGACATGGCTTTTCTGGGGCCCACCATAGATTCAAATCAGTGCAAGCTAGGAAGGAAAAAAAATCAATAGATACAGATATCAGAGTTTCTTAGATTCTAGATATTAAACACTATCTTTAATACCATTTGATTAATGATCAAAACTGTGTGTGCATTCTCAAAATAATAAGTAGAAAGTTATTACAAATATCAACTTTGCTATAATAGTGACCTATTTTACAAAACACTTTCAAATTTTTGATTTCAGGAATTTGTTTGATCTAATATTATTATAGCTGCCTATAGTTTTTTGGCTTTTCTTTAATTAAAAAAATTTTTTTAAACATAACAATATGCAAACATGAACATTCTTATCATATGATCATTCCATTCTTGGTATATAATCAATAACTCACAACATGCCTATAGTTTTGGGTATTTTTTTTTTTTTTACAATTTTTGTTGATGTTGTTGTAAAATATAACGAATATACACACACAAAAAAAAAGAAGGAAAAGAGCAACAATTTTAAAAGCACATTTAAACAAGCAGCTACAAAACAGGTCCCAGAGTTTGTCATGGGCTACCATTCCCTCAACTCAGATTTTTCCTTTTAGCTTCTCCAAAACACTGGAGGCTTTAACAAAGTCATAGTAACGGAATCATATAGTATCTGTCCTTTTGTGTCTGACTTATTTCACTCAGCATTATGTCCTCAAGGTTCATCCACATTGTCATATGTTTTGGAACATCGTTTTGTCTAAATGCTGCATAATATTCCATCATATGTAAATACTACATTTTGTTTATCCATTCATCTGTTGATGGACACCTGGATTGTTTCCATCTCTTGGCAATTATAAATAGTGCTGCTATGAACATCAGTGTGCAAATGACTGTTTGTGTCACTGTTCTCAACTCTTCTGGGTATATACCAAGTATTGGTATTGCCGGGTCGTAGGACAACTCAATATTTAGTTTTCTGTGGAATCGCCAAACTGTCTTTCACAGTGGCTGAACTATTATACATTCCCACCAGCAGTGAATAAATGTTTCAATTTCTCCCTATCCTCTCCAACATTTGTTTAATAGCAGCCATTCTTATAGGTGTGAGGTGGTATCTCATTGACGTCTTAATTTGCATCTCCCTTATAGCCAATGAAGATGAGCAGCATTTTGTGTGCTTTTTAGCCATCTGTATTTGCTCTTCAGAAGAGTGCTTGTTCATTTCCTCTGCCCATTTTATAATGGGGTTGTTTGTTCTTTTGTTGTTGAGCTGTATAATTTCTTTATGTACACAGGATATCAAGCCTTTAACTGATATGTAGTTTCCAAATATTTTCTCCCATTGACTTGGCTGCCTCTTCACCTTCTTAACAAAGTCCTTTGAGGCACAGAAGCTCTTGATCTTGAGGAGTTCCCACTTGTCTAATTTTTCTTTCACAGCTTGTGCTTTAGGTGTAAAGTTTAAGAAGCTACCTCCTATTACTAGATCTTGAAGATGTCTCCTTACCTTTTCTTCAAGAAGTTTTATGGTACTGGCTCTTACATTTAGGCCTTTAATCCATTTTGAATTCATTTTTGTATAGGGTGTAAGGTAGGGTTCCACGTCCATTCTTTTGACTATTGAAATCCAGTTCTCCCATGCCCATTTATTGAAAAGATTACTCTGTCCCAGTTCAGTGGACTTGGGGGTCTTATCAAAGAACAAATGTCCATCAATTTGATGGTCAATCCTTGATTGCATCCTTGATTCTATTTCACTGGTCACATATTTGTGCCAGTACCATGCTGTTTTGACCACTGTGGCTTTATAGTAAGCTTTAAAGTCAGGAAGTGTTAGTTCTCCCAGCTCACTTTTCTTTTTTAGGATACCTTTAGCTATTTGGGGTCTCTTTCTCTTCCATATGAATTTGATAACTAGCTTTTCCAAGTCTTCAAAATAGGTTGTTGGGATTTTGATTGGTATTGCATTGAATCTGTAGATCCCAGTTTTGGTAGAATTGACATCCTGACAATATTCAACCTTCCTATCCATGAGCACAGAATGTCTTCCCATCCATTTAAGTAATTTTTTATTTCTTTTAGCAATTTTTTATAATTTTCTGTGTATAAGTCCTTGATGTCCCTAGTTAGGCTTATTCTTAGATACCTGATTCTTCTGGTCACTATTTTGAATGGAATTTTTTCCACTCAGTTGTCACCTGAGATAGGTCATTTATTGTGTATAGAAACAGTGCTGATTTTTGTGCATTAATTTTGGATCCCGCCACTTTGCTGAATTTTTTTATTAGCTCAAGTACCTTTGCTATAGATTTCTCAGGGTTTTCTAAGTATAGGATCATGTTATCTGCAAATAATGAAAGTTTTACTTCTTCCTTTCCTATTTGAGTGCCTTTTATTTCCTTCTCCTGTCTAATTGCTCCAGCTAGTACTTCTAATACAATGTTGAATAACAGTGGTGACTATGGGCATCCTTGTATCATCCCCAATCTCAAGGAGAATGCTTTCAAATTCTTACCAGTAAGTATGATGCTGGCTGTGGGTTCTTCATATATGCCCTTTATGATTTTGAGAAAGTTTCCTTCTATTCTAACTTTTAAAGTGTTTTTATCAGGAAAGGATGCTGGGTTTTGTCAAATACTTTTTCCACATCAGTCGAAATGATCATGTGATTTTTTTCCCTTTCCATTTGTTAATGTGCTGTATTGCATTGATTGATTTTCTTATGTTGAACTACCCTTGCATTCGTGGTATGAATCCCATTTGGTCATGATGTATAATTCTTTTAATGTGACATTGGATACAATTTGCTAGTATTTTGTTAAGAATTTTTGCATCTATGTTGATTAGGGAGATTGGTCTGTAGTTTAATTTTTTTGTATTATCTTTATCCTATTTTGGTATTAGAGTGTTGTTAGCTTCATAAAATGAGTTGGGCAGCATTCCCTTTTCCTCAGTTTTTATGAGGAGCTTGAGCAGGATTGGCATTAGTTCTTTTGGAAATGTTTGTTAAAATTCTCCTGTGAAGCCATCTGGTCCTGGGCTTTTCTCGTGGGAAGATTTTTAATGACTGATTGAATCACTTTACTTGTAATTGGTTTGTTAAGATCTTCTATTTCTTCTTGAGGCAGTATAGGTAATTCATGTGTTTCTAGGAATCTCATCCATTTCATCTAAGTTGTCCAGTTTGTTGGCACATGGTTGTTCATAACATTCTCTTATGATTTTTAAAATTTCTTAGTGATCTGTGGGCAATGACCCCCCTCTCATTTCTGATTTTGTTTATTTGTATCCTTTCTCTTGTTTTCTTCATTAGCCTTGTGAGGGTCCATCACTTTTCTCAAAGAACTAGCTTTTAGTTTTGTTCATTCTTTCTGTTGTTTTATTGTTCCCCATTTGGTTTGTTTCTGCTTTAGTCTTTATCATTTCTCTTCTTTTATTTGCTTTGGGGTTTGTTTTCTGTTCATTCTCTAAATTCTCTAGGTGAGCCGTTAAATACTCAAGTTTTGCTCATTCTTTTTTTTTTAATATAAGCATTTTGGGCAACAAATTTCCCTCTCAGCACTGCCTTTGCCACATCCCATAAGTTCTGATATGTTGTATTCTCATTATTATTCATCTCCAGATATTTACCAATTTCTCTAGTAATTTCTTTCTTGACCCACTGATTATTTGAGAGTGTGTTGCTTAATCTCCATGTATTTGTGAAAGCTCTGGTTCTTTGGTGATTATTAATTTCCAACTTTAGTCATTGTGATCAGAGAAAGTGCTTTTGATAATTTCAACCTTATTAAGTTTATAAAGACTCAGTTTTTGTCCCAGCATATGATCTGTCCTGGAGAATATTCCATGTGTGCTAGAGAAGAATGTATATCCTGGTGTCTTGGGGTATAATGATCTATATATGTCGATTGGATCTAATTCATTTATGTTTGTTGATCCTCTGTGTGGTTGTTCTGTTTATAGTGGAGAGTGGTGTATTGAAATCTCCCACTATTATTGTTGATATGTCTATAGCGCCCTTCAATTATTCCAATATGTGCCTCATGTACTTTTTAGCTCCTTGATTGGGAGCAAAACATTTATGGTTGTTATTTCTTCTTGGTGAATTGTCCCTTTTATTAATATGTAGTATCCTTCTTTGTCTCTTATGATGTCTTTACATTTTAAGTCTATTTTTTCTGACATTAGTATAGCTACTTCTGCTTTATTTTGGTACAGCTTGCATAGAAGACCTATTTCCATCTGTTCACTTTCAATCTAACTGTGTCCTTGAGTCTAAGATGCATCTCTTGTAAGCAGCATATAGATGGATTATGTTGTGTGATCCATTCTGCCAGTTTGTATCTTTTAGTTGGTGAGTTTAATCCATTAACATTCAAAGTAATCACTGTAAAAGTAGTTCTGAACTCAACCATCTTGTCCTTTAGTTTTTATTTGTCAGATCTATGCATTATTTCCCTTCCCTCTCTTTTTTCCTTTAAATTACCATTTATTGAATTCTTCAATTCAATGCCCTCCTCCAGACCTCCCTCACCTGTCTTTTTTAATCAGCTGACAGGACTCCCTTTAGTATTTCTTGTAGGGCTGGTCTCTTGTTGACTAGTTCTCTCAATCTTTCTTTGTCTTTGAAGATTTTAATCTCTCCCTTTGAGGGATAACTTGACTGGATAAAGAATTCTTGGTTAAAATCTGTACTAGTTTGTTAGTTGCTGGAATGTAATATACAAGAAATGGAGCTGCTTTTAAAAGGGGGAATTTAATAAGCTGCTAGTTTACAGTTGTAAGACTGTGAAATTGTATAACTTAAAACATCTATAGAAATGTCTGATCTAAGGCATCCAGGGAAAGATACCTTGGTTGAAGAAGGCTGATGACATTCAGCATTTCTCTTGCAGCTGGAAGGGCACATGGCAAACATAGTGGTGTCTGCTAGCTTTCCCTCCAGGCCTCTTGCTTCATGAAGCTCCCTGGAAGGCATTTTCCTTCATCTCCAAAGGTCACTGGCTAGTGGACTCTGTGGTTCTCTTATCCTTCTATTGTGATTCTGAGGCTCTCTCCTCATTCTCAAAAGGAAATCTCTCTGGAATGTCTCCTCTTTTATAGGGTTCCAGGAAACAAATCAAGATTCACATAGAATGGGTGGAGACATGTCTCCATTTCTTCAAGCTTAATACCCACAATTGATTGAGTCACATCTCCGTGGAGATAACTTAATTAAATTTCCAACCTATAGTACTGAATAGGGATTAGAAGAAACTGTTGCTCCCACAAGACTGATTAGAATTAAAACATGGCTTTTCTAGGGTACATAAATCCTTTCAAACCAGCACAAAAGTGTTTCTCATTCAGGATCTTAAATATATCATACCACTGCCTTCTTGCTCCCATGGTGACTGATGGAATAGTCTGAAGTAAGTCTTATGTGTTTTTCCTTGTATGTGGTAGATTACTGTTCTTATGCTGCTTTCAGAACTTTCTGTTTCTTTTCCACACCTAAGTCTGATTAGTATGTGTTTTGGAGTAGGCCTGTTTGGATTTATTCTATTTGGAGTTCACTGGCCTCTTTGACTTGGATATTCATGTCTTTTATAAGGGTTGGGAAGATTTCTGTGATTTTATCTTCAGCTAACTTTCCCAACCCTCTGCTCTTCTCTTCTCCTTCTGGCACACCAATGATTCTTATATGTGTGCACCTCTCATTGTCCATCATTTCCCTAAGATCCGGTTCCATTTCTTCCATCTTTCTTGCCATTTGTTCTTTTATGCACTCTAGTTCAATTGTTCTGTCTTCTAGCTCACTTATTCTTTCTTCTGCTTCTTCAAATCTGTTCTTGTGTGCCTCCAGTATATTTTTAAATTTGGCCTACTGTATCTTTGATGCCTTTGAGATGTGCCATTTTTCTATTTAACCTCCTATCTTCATTATGCTCTTCTAGTGGCTTCCTGATGTCTTTTATTTCTTTATAACTATCCTTGAGTAGTTGCTCCATATTCTGTGTCCCCTCTGGAATTTTGATTTGATCATTTGGCTGGCCATTTATCCTTGGATCTTCATGTGATTTGTGATTTTCTGTTGTGTTCATGGCATTTGATTATCTTGATATGGTTATTTTGCAAGTTGGTTTCCTTCACTCTTCTAAAGACTTTTATTTACTTGTTTTTTGCTGACATTTCCTTTTGCACGTGGTTTGTCAATTATTCTCCACCAAATCAAAGTCCAGATATCATGTAGGGGATACAATTCAAATTAAGTGTCTATTAGAAGCTAGGCTGGGGCGCATGAGTGCTTCAGTGGCAGAATGGCTGCCCACCACATGGGAGATTCAGGCTTTACTTCCAGCCCATGCACCAAAAGAGAGAGAGAGAGAGAGAGATAATAATAATAAAATAAAATAATAATATAGTAAAAATATGAAACATGAAAGCAAGAACAACAACAAAACACACCTCAACAGTACTAGGCCCCAGAATCAAAAGGAGACACCCCAGGATGTACTGGGAGTGAAGTCAGGCTGGTGCCCACCAAAGGGAGAGAAAATTTAAGAGAAAAAAATAATGATAATAAGTAAATGAAATGGAATAATAAAAAATATGTGGACCAAAAAAGAGAATAAAGAATACAAATATAAAATATCTATAAAAATAAAAAAACAATGAAAAGAACAATTGTACTACTAATAAAAATGTATATAGAGAAAATATTTTTAAAAGGGGGGAAAGAAAAAAAGAATATCAAGACAAGAAAATAATAAAGACCTAGGCAGATAGAGTCAGCCTACCACACATACCACTTCTGCCCAGAAGGTGGCGCCCACCAGGCTGCTCCTCCTCCCTCAGGCTTCCGGCTCCCTATCTGATGCAGCTGACCTTCACTTACCGGGTCTTGCCAGCAAGTGGCGCGTCTGAGTCTCCTCCTTCCACAGCCCCGCCAGCTATTCAAGGCTGGCAAGCTGGGCAGGGGGTTGATCCCAGTCCAGGGCAATTCCCTGCCAAGGCAGGGGTGGGAGGTGAGAGCGGGGGCGGGGGGGTTGCTAGATAAGGGGGATTTGGGGGCTGAGGTCTAGGGGACCAACCAGCATCTGGAGGATCAGCTGATTTGCAGCACCAGTGGGTCTGCCAGACATTGCACCTGCGGGGCTGGCTATTCCCGAACCCAGCCAGGTACTCATCACTATGACTACATGGAGAGGTTTTCCCAGATGGCAGCTGGTCAGGCTGGAGCTGAGGATGATCAGCTCCCTCCTATTGCACTTCCCCATGTACCACAGCCTGCCCTGGTGGGGATTTCAGTCACCTGACCCACTGTCGCTCCCTGTCCTGATTACTCACACCTGGGGAACGCAGTCCCGGTCACTTTCCCTCCATCCCCTATCTTGTTGAATGGAACAGGAGTGAACTCCACTCTACTCCACCATCTTCTGAGATCTCTTTTTAAGGTGGTGAAAATGTTCTAAAATTTATTGTGGTGGTGATTGAACAACTCTGTATATACTAAAAGTCAATGAGTTGCACTCTTTAAGTGGGTAAATTTTATGGTATAGGAATTATATCTCAATAAAGCTGTTAAAAAAAAAGTGAGAAGAAAAGAAACTGGACCCTGTAGACAGCTGTTATAAAGACTGTTTTATTTTAGTTTAAAATAATAGTAAAATAAAAATTATAACCATCAGGCTATTAGAGGGGCAAAATGGAATTATATAGAATATTTGATCAATTTTTAAGAGTAAGAACAAAGAGAAAAAAGAACATAATACAAGTAGAGCAAAAGGAAAACTGATAGTAAGATGATTAAAAATTAGCCAAAATATAAAGTATATTTAATATAAATGGGTTTAATAATCCAACTAAAAGTCAAAGACTTCCAGACAGGATTAAAAACAATAACAACAAATATTTGCTACTTTCAAGACATGTGCCTTAAATATAAGGACACAGAAAGGTTGAAATGAGCTGTTGGAAAAAGTTGCAAACACTAACCACAAAAATGGCCTTAGCTATGCTCATATCAGGCAGAGTGGATTTTAAGGGAGTTTGCCTTTCTAGAGATAGAATCATTTCACAATGTTAAAAGGGCCAATCCTCAGGGATATTGTAACAGAGCAAATTTTTATGCTCCTAATAACATAGATTCAGAATATCTACAACAAAAAGGGTTGTTTTTTTTTTTAACAAGGGTCTACAGAGGATATTGTTACAAAGTTACCATTTGTGATGATGGGTGTGTGTGTGTGTGTGTGATGATGGAAAATGTGAAGAGATTGAGAAAGAGGAAGTACTTGGTCATAAAAAATAACTGGATAAGGCCAGAAAACAGAATCAATACAAAATATTTTGTCTTGTATGAGAAAAATGAAATATTAAGTGAAAGGGCTGGTCTGTGTTAATAATTGTATGACAGTATAGCTAACTAGAGTATGCCATAAAATATCCAACTACAGAAAATTATTCCAGCAGCAAAATGCAAGTGAATTCCACTAGGCACTGTGAGCAAGCTAAAATATGGCAGAGAAGCCTGTTTACATTTTTATACTTAGGAAATAAGTTATCCAATCTCTCCATATAAAGTGATAATTATAAGCAATCAGTTACAAAAGCAATAAAGAGCCATTGTATATTGTTCCCACAGACATTGGCTTAATATGCTGTCATAACTAAAAAGCAAATGACATCTGGCTAAGCACCATATTGAAGTTAGCTTTGGAAATAGGCAAAAGACATTATAACCTTGAACAAAACAATGAAATGGCTGGGCCCTGAGTTCTCTCACTATATATCCAGGGGCAGGGAAAGACAGCTAAAACCATTTAGGGGTTCTTATCAAAACTTTTCAAAACAGTTGGACTCTTTAGTCTGCAAAGTCCTAGAAAGGTGAAGAGAATAAGATGGAATATATAATACAATGGTGGTTATGATTAAGAAAAGTTTAACTTCATCAACCCATCTTACTATGGGTATTAGTTTCCCATTGCTGCTATACCAAATGCAGTCAGTGGTTTTAAACAACATAAGTTTATTATCTTACAGTTCTATAGCATAGATATGACATGGATCTCTCTGGGCTCAAATCTCCTCCTAGAGATTTTAGGGAAAAATCCATGTCCTCACCCTTTCCACCTTCCAGAGGCTGCCTCCTTCCTTGGCTCAAGGACACTTCCTCCATCTTCAAAGCTGACAAGCGATTGAGTCTTTCTCTATAGCATCACATTGCATCACTCTGATCGCCTCTGCTCCTTCCCTCTTCCACTTTTAAGGACGCTGACATTACCTTGGGCTGACTCAGATAATCCAAGAGAATGCCCTCATTTTAAGGCCATCTGATTAGAAACCGTCATTCCATCCACCATCTTAATTCCCACTGCTGTGGATGGCAACGTTTTCACAGCTCCTGGGGACTGGGAGGTGGACGTCTTTTCTGCTGATCACAGTGGACACACGCCTGAGGGCTGCAAGCAGCAGTTTTTAGGGCAAATAATAGGAGGTGCTAATTTTTACAGTAGAGAATAAATAAATAGAATTTGTCATCTCAAGAGTTGGGCCTGGCTGAAAATAGACTAAAATTAAGGAAATTCATGGATGAAAAATGCTTGCCAAATTAGTCAAGGAAGCCAAGAATTTGGAGGACACAATATTAACCTTTTATTATATTTTTCCTTTAAAAATTGCATAAATGGCCAGAGGGTCCAAGATGGTAGCTTAGTGAGGAGTAGAATTTAGTTCATCCTCCACAGCAGCTAGTAAATAGCTAGGAAGAGTAAAGAACAACTGCTGGGGCCACGTCACTAACCGGACACACAGCATACACCAGTCTGGACAAGCTGGACCAGCTGTGATCCCACCCAGAATGTGAGTCCCCCCAAGCCATGGAGGCCAGCACCCCTCACCCACAGGCTGGTTCCCAGAGGGAAAGGAAAGAGACTTTATTAGCAGCGAGGGACTGAGCTCAACCAAGCTCCAACTGTGGAATTAACAAATGCTAACTACTGAAAATAGGCACCCAGTTCAGCTAAACCTCAAATAAAAGCCGAAGTTACTAGTTTTTGCCCCAGCACAGAGAGGACAGGGCTGATGGGGAAAAAAAAAAACAAACCAGAGGTTTTTTTGGGTGAGACAGCACAATATACTTGAAAAGGTCTGGACCTCAAAAAAAAAGAGGGGGCACATAGGACCTGGAGATACATAGAGCAACATACCAACTTAAGGTCTTGATGAACAAATCTGAGGAATGGGAGTCCTGCCCTGAAAAGGATTTTTTTTTTTTACAGTTGCAAGGCTTCTCAAGTGCCAACTGCCCCAGGCAAAGGTGGAATTAAGATTGTCTGAGAGACAAAGAGGCTGGCCAGGTAGAAAGAGGTAATTCCCTGGAGGCTGTGCCTTCCCCAAGAGAGGGGTGGGGCACAGCTCAGGTGGAATCCCTCCCTCAAGGAATTCAGACCCCAGCGACTGGAAAACTGAAGCAATTAAAGTCACCATACAACCTCTCCTCTGTCTCAAACACAGCCCCAGCAGGGACAGTCCACTGAAGTTAAAGACACTGCATAACTTTATGCTGGTGGGACCCGCAGGCAGACAAGCACCACATACTGGCCAGGATAGGAAAAACACAGAGTCCAGAGGCTTCATAGGAAAGTCTGTCAACCTGCTGGATCTCACCCTCAGGAAAAACGGATGCAGGTGACTCTTTGCTAGTGAGAGAAAGCCAGTCTGGTCTAGGAAAATCTGGCAACTAGAGTCTATAATACTTAAGTAGGCCCTCCTAAGGAAAAAAAGAAGGAGAAGGAGAAGGAGAAGGAGAAGGAGAAGGAGAAGGAGAAGGAGAAGGAGAAGGAGAAGGAGAAGGAGA
>PVIY010041969.1:0-21263 GCA_004026745.1 Myrmecophaga tridactyla | reverse complement strand
CAGAGCAAGGATGTGTGGACGATAGTGAGGAATCCACCCTATGCACTTACTAAGAGTGTTCATTTGTTTCATTAGACATCAGTAGCTGTTACTATCAAGTGTTACAGTCACGGAAGTGTTAGTCTAGTTCTTAAGTTTTAGAAAACTGCAGTTTTTCTTCCTGTTTCACGTTGCCACGTCCTTCTCCACTCTTTTATACCGAAAGCCGTGCGGAGATGTCCGTGAGCAGCGTGTCTTCTGCAGGCTCGGCTGTGGCTTCTGCAGCGCCCTCGGCACGCCCTCGCCACCAGAAGTCCCTGTCTGCCTCTGGTCATCCTGTCACAGCCACACCGCCAGCCCCTAAGGACAGCTCTGGAGCTCACCGACCTGGGTATCGTGATGCTTGCATTTCATTTTCCTGCTGTTGTTAAGGTTTTTTCAAAAGTTTTACCTTATGAAAACGAAATATAGTTATCACATTAAATACTTTTGTAAAAGAGTCAATGTTTGTGGCAGAGGAAAAGTTGAATTGTATACTATAAATTTATTACATGCTTTAACCATTATCAAAAATGTTGCTTATAATTTAAAGATTTCATTTTAAATCTATCTGGAAAGTAAAGTATTGCTGTCTAGTTTACCATTTAGGTAAATTGAGATTTGTATGGTTTGATTTAAAAAAAAAAAAAAAGAACCCACACTAGATCAGGAGTAATTGCCCTGACTCTTGCCACTTACTTATGCTTAACAAAACTGGGCTGGAGTCCTCTCGTGAACAAAGTGAATGCTCTTAGAGAGCCCCTTTCAGGAATAAGGTTATATGACTGTTTTTCTAGTATTTATCTGGTTTTTCCTCAAACATTTCAGCACTTTGATTATTAGATTTGTTAATCATATTGGCAGTGTCATACAGTTGCCCTGAGGCTTAAATTATAAACAGAAAATGATTCTATTCAAAAGATTTTTTTTATAAACAGTAAAATGCTCCACATTTCTGAGTGGCTTAAGTTTAAAGAATAGTGTAATTTGTATTTGGTCCTTTGTTTTGGTATGCCTGATTCTAAGTCCGGTGATACATATCTCTGTGTCCCTGTTTCAGTTCCTTCTTAAACTCCAGTGAGCAATTTTTATAGAAGGGATTTCATTTCAAGCTGAAATTTTATCTCTTCCTGGAGGGATTCCAGACATCACTGCCACTCTTAAGGACTTGAAAGATTCAGGGATGGTGGTTCCCACCACATCCCCATTCAACTCTCCTATTTAGCCTGTGCAGAAAACACATGGGTCTTGGAGGATGACAGTGGATTGTTGTAAGCTCAATCAGAAGGTAACTCCAATTGCAGCTGCTATTCCAGATGTGGTAACATTATTTGAGCAAATCAACATTCCCTGGTACCTGGTATGCACTATTGATCTGGCAAATGCTTTTATCTCAATAGCTGTTAGTAAGGACCACCAGAAACAATTTGCTTTCAGCTGGCAAGGTCAGCAATATACTTTCACTGTCCTACCTCAGGGGTATATAAACTCTCCAGCCCTATGTCATAATCGTGTCCATGGGGAACTTGATCATTTTTCCCTCCCACAAGACGTCACACTGGTCCATTATATTGATGATATCAAGTTGATTGGATCTGGTGAGCTAGAAATAGCAACTACTCTAGACTTACTGGTAAGGCATTTGTGTGTCAGAGGATAGGAGGTAAGTCCAACAGAAATACAAGGGCCTTCCACCTAAGTGAAATTTCTAGGTGTCCAGTGGTGTGGGGCATGTCAAGATATCCCTTCTAAAGTGAAGGATAAGTTGCTGCACCTGGCCCCTTCTACAAACAAAAAAAGAGGCACAATGCCTGGCTGGTATCTTTGGATTTTGGTGACAACATATTCCTCATTTGGGTGTGCTACTCCAGCCCATTTATCAAAAGACCAGAAAAGCTGCTAATTTTGAGTGGGGGCCTGAACAAGAAGAGGCACTGTGACAAGTCCAGGCTACTGTACAAGCTACTCTGCCACTTGGGCCATATGATCCACCAGATCCAATGGTGCTGGAAGTGTCAGTGGCAAATAGAGATGCTGTTTAGAGCCTTTGGCAAGCCCCTATAAGAGAATCGCAATGTAGACCCTTAGGATTCTGGAGCAAAGTCTAACCATCTACTGCAGATTACTATTCTCCTTTTGAGAAACAGCTTTTGGCCTGCCACTGGGCCATAGTAGAGACTGAACGCTTAGCCATGAGCCACCAAGTTTCCATGAGGCCTGAGTTGCCTATCATGAGCTGGGTGTTGTCTGACCCACCAAGCCATTAAGGTTGGGCTTGCACAGCAGCACTTTATTGTAACATGGAAATGGTATGTACGAGATAGGACCAGAGCAGGTCCTGAAGGCACAAGTAAGTTACATGAGGATGTGGCCCAAATTCCCATGGTCTCCACTCCTGCCACATTGCCTCCTCTTTCCCAGACTAGAGCTATCTTGGGGAGTTCCTAACAGTGAATTGACTCAGAAGAGAGAACTCAGATCTGGTTTACAGATGGTTCAGCATGATATGCAGGTACCACCCGAAAGTGGACAGCTTCAGCACTCCAACCCCCTTCTGGGGTGTCCTTGAAGGACAGTGGTGAGGGGAATTCCTCCCAGTGGGCAGAAGTTTGAGCAGTGCACCTGGTTGTTCATTTTGCTTGGAAGGAGAACTGGCCAGAGGTGCATTTGTATACTGACTCATGGGCTGTTGTTAATGGTTTAGCTGGATGATCAGGGACTTGGAAAGACCATAATTGGAAAATTGGTGACAAAGAAGTCTGGAGAAGAAGTATGTGGATAGACCTTTCTGAGTGGGCTAAAAACATGAACATATTTGTGTCCCATGTGAATGCACACCAGAGGGTGACTACAGCAAAGGAGTGTTTTAATAATCAAGTGGATAAGATGACCCGTTCTGTGGATACCAGTCAGCCTCTTTCCCCAGCAACTCCTGTCATTGCCCAATGGGTTCATGAACAAGGTGGTTATGGTGATAGGGATGGAGCTTATGCATCGGCTCAGCAACATGGACTTCCACTCACCCAGGCTGACTTGGCTACAGCCACTGCTGAGTGCCCAATCTGTCAGCAGCAGAGACCCACACTTAGCCCCTGGTATGGTACCATTCCCCCAGGTGACCAGCCAGCTACATGATAGCAGATTGATTACTTTGGACCACTCCCTTCATGGAAGGGGCAGAGATTTGTTCTAAATGGAATAAAAACATACTCTGGATATGGGTTTGCTTTCCCTGCATGCAATGCATCTGCCAAAACTACCATCTGTGGGCTTACAGAATGCCTTATCTATTGTCATGGTATTCCACACAGCATTACTTCAGATCAAGGAACACACTTCACAGCAAATGAAGTGTAGGAATGGACACATGCTCATAGAATTCTCTGGTCTTACCATGTTCCCCATCATTCAGAAGCAGTTGGATTGATAGAATGGTGGAATGGCCTTTTGAAAACTCAATTATGGTGCCAACTAGATGGCAATACCTTGAAGGGCTGGGGTAATGTTTTCCAGGAAGCTGTATATGCTCTAAATCAGCATCTGCTGTTTGGTGATATTCCTCCCATAGCCAGGATCCATGGGTCCAGGAACCAAGGGGTGAGAATAGGAGTGGTGCCATTCACTATTACCTCTAGTGATCCACTAGGGAAATTTTTGCTTCCTGTCCCTGCAACCCTGAGCTCTGTTGGTCTACACGGTTTAGTTCCAAAAGGGGAAGTGCTTCCACCAGGAGAAACAATGATTCCATTGAACTGGAATCTAAGATTGCCACCTGGTCACTGTGAGCTACTCATGCCCGTGGATCAACAAGCCAAGAAGGGGATTACATTATTGGTTGAGGTGATTGATCCTGATTATCAGGGGGAAATAGGACTGCAACTACACAATGGAGGTAAAGAAGAGTTTTCTTGGCATATAGGAGATCCCCTAGGGAATCTTTTAGTACTACCATGCCCTGTGGCTACAATCAATGGAAAACTGCAACAACACAATCCAGTCAGAACTACCAATGGGTCTGAAACTTCAGGAATGAAGGTTTGGGTCACCCCACCAGGCAAAGAAGCATGGCCAGCTAAGTGCTTGCTGAGAGTAAAGGGAACATGGAATGGGTAGTGGAAGAAGGTAGTGATAAATATGAACTACGACGACATGATGAGTTACAGAAATGAGGACAGTGATGCTGTTTTGTTCCTTTATTACTATTTAAATTGTAAGATATCAAGTTTAAGAATGAATATTACCCAAGGACTTGCACCCTAATCTGGAGAGATTTTGTTTCCAGTTATATGCAGGACATTTGAGTATTGTTAGGTGAAAGAAAAAAATGTGTGTTTTAATGTCTTTTATTTAGAAATTAGGTATGGTTTAAGGTGATATGTATAGGTGCCAAGTTGACAAGGGCTGGACTGTCATGGTCAGGTTCATGTGTCAACTTGGCCAAGTGGTGGTACCTGTTTGTCTGGTTGGGCAAGTGCTGGCCTGACTGTTGCAATGAGGACATTTCATAGAATTAGGTCATGATTACATCAACTGCATCCACAGCTGATTCCATTTGTTGTCAGCCTAGGGTACTGTCTTCTGCAATGAGTGTTGCTCAGTCTAATCACTGGAAGCCTTTTAAGGAGGATTCAGGAAACAGGCTCTCTTCCTGCTTTGCTGGCAAGCCTCCTCTGTGGAGTTCATCCAGACCCTCCATTGGACTCATCGGCTTCACAGCCTGCCCTGTGGATTTTGGACTCTGTGTTCCCATGGTCGCATGAGACACTTTTATAAATTTTATATTTGTGAGTGTTACCTGTTGATTCTGTTTCTATAGAGACCTCTAATACACACTGCTATAAAATGCATCTTTCACATAAGGAAAATATACTTACTAAATGTGTGCAGCACTTTTCAGGCACTTGACCTCACTTGGTAGTTAGGTTCATGTTTAGATGCTTACTTAATGTAGAACACTAAATTATATAGCTAATTCAAGCTATTCCCACAGAACATCAGTGTTTCTTAAGCTAAATCCAAATGTTCCCTGACAAAATTGAATACTGATGCCATACATTCAGTTCATAGAAAAAAATTACTAAAGTTAATAGATTGAATTCTCTCAATTTTAGGATTTTCCTAATTTTTTTGTTAAGCCTTTGTTGCCTATCACCTGTTTTGATGCAGAAAAAAGGTTTGAAAAGTTTGAAATGCTTTTATATAGAAAAAAGACTAGATACTAGAAAAATCTGAAACAGTTGGTCATGCTTACTTCAATCACTTGTGCTATTTATGAAAATATGCCTATAGCTTTGTATTTTCCCATCAATAATGTGTTCTGAGTTCATATTATATAATTCAATATGTAAGCATTTTAATGAGTGTTGCTTCCTATGAAACAGAGCTCAAAGGATATTAAGGAATGATGAGAAAGAGAGAGAGAGACTGAAAGAAAGAAAGAGACAGACACAATCAGGGGGTCTGAAGCTTAACTTTAGCAAACAACAGACAACTTTATTCTGAACCAGATCCTGCTTATATACTGCAGGGTAACAAAAGGCATGCCTGCTTTAACTTTCTTCATACGTAACGTAACCATTTGGGGGTAAACAAACATTCTATTCTGTTCCTCCCAGACTGTTCCAAACAAAGCAAGTAACAATCTCCTCAGTTTCTTGCCCACCCAGGGATGCCAGCTGCTCCTAACAAATTCTGCAGGTTTTGTTTTTACTCTTGGCTCCTACATTTCCCCTTTTTATTTTTATTTTATTAGCTGAGGTGACTGTGCCTGTCTTAGGTTGCCCTTATGCTCTGAAGGAAGGGTCTTACCCGTCATTGGCTACCAGTCAAGCTCTCTGACTTTGATTCAGGAGGGAGCCAAGAGTTTTTGCATGAATCACACTGTTAGGGTGGCTTTGCTTCATGACTGTGCCTGTCTTAGGTTGCCCTTAAGCTCTGAAGGAAGGGGCTTACCCGTCATTGGCTACCAGTCAAGCTCTTTGACTTTGATTATTTGTTGTTTAACACAGCCGAGGAGGAAGAGAAAGAGTATAAACAGCCTCAAACTTAACAATGCCATTCCAGCGATCACAGCCACTGTGCTAATTCCAATGATTCCAATGACAGCTGTAATAATGAGTCCAATTAGTCTCTTAGTCCTTTTCAGATATTCTTTTGCCAAATGGATCATGACTTGTGTTTCTGGAGAGGATTGCCAGGATCTTGACATCTGCACTGGCAGCCAAATACCTCTTCTTTTTCTTGCTGCTATAATCATCTCATTTTCCTGCAACATAAATGCTTGGAGACGAGTGAATAGAAAATAATTCTCCAATTAAAAGTTTGATTTCCTATATGCATATAGTGTTTATGGCTGCTATTTAAAGGGAAGTTATAGTTACTAGAATTTGCTATAAAAATTGGTCCCAGTCCTAGGAAAATTTTCCATAAATTTCTCTGAATAATGTATTTATCATCCCCAAAATTTGGCATAAATCATTCTCTATGTACTAAACTCCAATTTAGCTTGCCTGTCCATATAGTCTCAGTTATCTCCCACCCCACAGGGGCCGCATCTCTTACAATTCCATAGGAATCATTAATTATGATAACTGCTCAGTCCGTATGACATAACTGCCATCCATTCCAACTTTCCTTCCCATCTAACAGGCAAGTATCATTTGATTCCATAGAGTTATGCATATGGGTCTTTCTAAAAATGGAAGAGTTAAATTTGATACCTTTTTTCTTCTTCTTTAAGTAGTTTTGGAAGTTTTGCATCTACTGGACCTGGGAATCCTAAACTTGTATTCAGATATTTTGGTAAAGTTGGATCTGCCCATGTTAGGGCCTGCAGCAAAAGTGGGTTTGAAATATAAGCCAAGTAAGTATAATTATGTCCCTGTCTTTCAGCAATTAGAGTTATATGTCCTATAATATACATTACCCATTTAGGTATTTTCATCCGGGTCGACATGTCTGGGTTTTATTTTCTTCGAGGGAATCCAAACCAAGGTTCTGTCATCTGCAATGACAAGAGCAAATCCCCTACCCCACACCTTTATCATGCCTGGTTTCCATAACTCATCTTTAACATCTTTCCAATAGATCAGCTGTAGCTGCAGTTCTGTTTGGGATGTATCATTTTTCTTTTACAAATTACTAAAATGTTGTTCTGCAGGAGTCTGTGGTGAATTATCATAAATGTTTAAAAAATTTAAAGTAAACAGTGTTTTTGCTAATTGATCTTTAGGTGTACTTATTTTCACAACATCATCTTCCTAATCATCTCCCCCTTTCTGTTTCAGGAGCATAGACTTTACTGTCCTTGCAGATATGTATTTAAGCATTTTTGTCGCTTGTTTGGTAAAAAGATCTATTCTAAAACACCATCTTGCCAAAATAGGCCTGTGGGAGATTGTAAGGTAAAGAAAATAATATAATCAACAGGCTTTTCTAGATCTATTTGAACAAACTGTCCTTCTTGAATGCATTGTTCAATTAATTGTAATTCTTGTTCAGCTACAGCTGTTAACTGCCTTTTGCTTAATAAATCAGTATCTCCTTGTAAAATATCAAACAAGTTCTGTAACATATAATTAGGAATCCCTAAAGTGACAAGTAGCAAAAACGAAAGCAGAGTGTCAGTAGTGACTGGTACCCATAGTAAATGACCAGATTTTTTAAAGTGAATTTTTAAAAATGATTGAAAAGGAATGCAGGAATGTGGATTCCTTATAATTGGCTGTGCATTTTTGGTGATTTTAAATTTATTGCATGCAGTTTTTATGATATTTTCCCACAATAGTGACCAAATTCCAATTTGTTTACATGACCGAGCCCAGTTGGGTCCTCCAGGAACTGGCTAGGGACCAAGAGGAGCTTCCTGGGACCTAGATATCTTTATTAAAGTACACCTCCTCTGGGAGGATGGCCAGTCCTCCAGCTAGAGGGCACGTTTTACTGTTTCTTACCAAGGTCCTGCAATAGCAACATCAGTTGCGTGTAATGGCAACATCAGGTGAACAGAACAGACTCCACAGGTATATTTTTTCCTTGCATTCAGCCCTCAAATCTGATCTGCTCCCAACATAAGCCACAGTTATTTCGGGATAAATTTAGTTTATACATATGTAGTTTGTATAAACACTGGACAAAGCATTAAGATATTTTGGCTTAAAGGAATTTAGGTATTTATATGATTTGAATATTATTTGGCCAATAATAGATTCATCTACAGCAATATTCCTTAAGATTAATAGATTAAGCCACCTGGTTTGGGGCAAGAAAAGAAGCAGTTTTTTGCCAGTATGATGATATCCAGGAGAAAATAAGTATTTTTTATACAGATAATGATATGATAAAAGTTAACATAAGTTATTTTGATAAAACACAGACTCTTTGCTTTTTACACTGATTATCTAGAAAAAATTTTATATCTTTTCATTAGAACAGGCTAAGAGTCCAAGAAAACATTGTCATTTTAGACTCATTAAATTTTTCTTGATTTTGACCATAATTTCCATCTTTACAAACTCTTTGCAATTATTATATTAGTTTAGGCTTTGTCCTATATTTTTCTCATTTCATTTGTCCTTTCTCTCCTTTAATTACTCCAAATATTCTCTCAATTTTTCTATCTTATTTTTTTTTAGAAATAGCTCCTTTTTTGAAGAAGCTTTTTAAGCCTCTTTTTCCCAACTAGAGTTACCTTGTCTCTGGCTATATTTCCTGGCTGTGTCATCCTTATGCTATTAACCATTTCCCTTTACTATTTTCTTCCTAACAACAAGAACCTAGTTTCTTTATTTTTCCTAAACTCCCTTCTGTTATTGCCCCACGTGGCCTCACTGTATTGTTATGGAAAAATGTTTTCAGCTCAGAACTTCCTTCACTCCTTTTCCCTCAATGTCTCCCATCTCACTATGGGGAGTCTGCTTTAAGCTCTTCTCTGTTTTATACACAAAGTCTTTTTCTTTAAAATACAAATAACTCTTAAGCTTTATCAGAACCTTATTTTTGTAATGGCACCGTAACAATGTTTTCAACACAGAAACATACATACATACATACTCCTCCAGCCGCTTATTGTGAGTACCCGTTACCTTGATGCGCCAAGGAAAATGCTTACTTACCAATGTGACTCGAGTCCTCTTCTATTGGCTGGACACATGTCCCTCTAATGGGGACTTTTCCTTGGTTCCTTAATATTGTTTTGAAGTCTTCTTCTTTGAGCCCCATGTTAGGCACCAGATGTTGCTTCCTATGAAACGGAGCTCAAAGGATATTAAGGAATGATGAGAAAGAGAGAGAGAGAGACTGAAAGAAAGAGACAGAGACAGATGGGATCAGGGGGTCTGAAGCTTAACTTTAGCAAACAACTGACAACTTTATTCTGAACCAGATCCTGCTTATATACTGCAGGGTAACAAAAGGCATGCCTGCTTTTCCTGAGGAAACAAAGTACTTAATTTTCTTCATACTTAACATAACCATCTGGGGGTAAACAGACATTCTGTTCCTCCCAGACTGTTCCAAACAAAGTAAGTAACAATCTCCTCAGTTTCTTGCCCACCCAGGGATACCAGCTGCTCCCAACAAATTAGGTAGGTCTTGTTTTAACCCTTTGGCTCCTACAAATGAGCCCAAAACAGCATTGTGAATTTTCAATTTATTGGCCCTAAATATGCAGGAGAAACACTACATTATGGTCTGAGCATAAAACTATCTTTGGGGTTCATGCCAAAGGTTAAATTCCAAAATCAGACTACCAAATTCTATCCTAAAATAAAAATAGATGGCAAGATTCCAGTATAGATGCTCAGCTTCAATTTTTTCTTAAATACTTAGTATATACATTAAGTATGTTACTATAATTAAGTTGTATACAATTTGTTTGTATGTATCACTGCATTACCATTTGAGAAATTCTGTAGTACACTGTTAGGCAGTTAGTTTTAAAATAGTCAAACTTCAGCTTTTAGTACAAACAGCCCTGAGAACAATGCATTCAAATTACAGCTCAACTAGAAACCATCTACTTGAGAAACATTAAAATACAAAAAACAAATTCTGGAAAAGTTGTAATTTAAAAAGGTTACCAACATTTGAGGCACTACCAGACTACAATAATTTTAAGAGTCAGAAGTACTTTGGAAATAAGGAACAAACATACAAAGCTATGTGTTTCCATGTACACACTCATATTGTGCTGTAATGAAAAACTGTGTCCTAAAATTTTATAGCCTAAACACTTTATTGTGGCATCTCCTATAAAAGATGATAAGCTCAAGCTGCAGAAGAGTTCTGGTATAATACAAAGCATTGGTACAGAAGATTGTACCAAAAGTGGAAAGACTTGGTTATTAACAATTTCTTCAAGTGACTGACAACCCTTGGAGAGAAACATGAAAGAAGCATCATAATTATGTTTATGATGCAAATGCTCATAAGTGAAAGTGACTTGATTAATTTATTTTGACTATTTCCAACAGCATTCAACTTTGTAGCACACACAATATCTGTCACAGTAGAAATAAAATATTGAACTGTTACAGTAGAAATAAAATATTAAACTAGAAAGAAACATATGTTCTGTTTACATAATACTGTATATAATGTGGTGAAAGGTAGGCAGATAAAACTATTATACCACTTATATAATCTATCAACATGACATTCTATATTTTATGCATGGTAACTTGAGATCTTTAACATTTGTTACAAATAAAGTACAACAAACACTAGGAATCAATATTTAGCACTTTTCTGATGTCATCAAAAAAGAATAAAGTCACTTCTAAAAAAAAAAGAACGAAGTCACTCTTATGTTTAAAAATAGATGTTCCCTGCTTCCTTTTAATAAAAATTATAGAGATTTACACATGAAATACTTTATTCTAGAGAAACATCTATTAACTTACATGAAAATATGCAGTCCTATATCTATAAAATCTATACTTACTATTGCAAGTCAGAGGAATTTTTATACTTCATATAATAATTTAATGAAAATCTTTATGCATAAATAGGTTTTGCCTTTCAAGGTTTGACGATAGATATGCATTGTTATAATCTGTACAGTCTTACACAGCAAATGAAAGCATATTTGTGTGAAGCTTCACAAGTTAGGAAGAACAAGGGAATGCTAATCCAGAATTAATACTAACCCGGGCCACTAGTAAGGCTAACTGTGGCCATATGTACCTTTCTTTTAAGTCTGACAAGCCAAGTCATATAAAACAGGAAACAATATTACCATGTGCACAGAGAATCAGTTTTGCAGTATCTCTGAAGTTGAAAGGCACCTTTGTCATTACAAAATATTTCTCTTTATCTGAAGAAATCTTGCTTACCTTATTATATAATGTTTACAGATTCTGATAGGAAAACTATTACCAGTTTTCTATTGTTTAGTTTCTCATGGTATATCTTTTTCTATCCTTATAGTGGCATCTTTTCTTTAACTTTATTTGAAGATATGTAAATGGAAAACAATTTTGTTTTCTCTCAATCTTAGTATTTTATTTTTGATGTTCTGTTTATTTACATCTAATTTAATTTCCAATCCATTTGTGTTGGTAGCTGGTACCTTAATATTTGCTTTTGTTTGAACTGTTTCCTACTTCCTTCTCTCTTCTATCTGTCCCTCTTTTTCACTAATAGATTGTTTTTCCATTGTGGTTGTTTGAAGCTGCCATTTATCTGAGTAAAGGCCATGTTCTTTTATTCCATTCCTGTAGGTACAGGAACATTGATTAGTTTATTTTAATTGCAATGAGAACCACCCCATTAAAGTGGGTTGTAATCCCCTTACT
Organism: Myrmecophaga tridactyla; assembly: GCA_004026745.1. Lineage (NCBI taxonomy): Eukaryota > Metazoa > Chordata > Mammalia > Pilosa > Myrmecophagidae > Myrmecophaga > Myrmecophaga tridactyla. The sequence continues at coordinate 9,450 of PVIY010041969.1, read as the reverse complement.
GGGGACTTTCATAAGAGGGAAGAGGACCCGAGAAAAACTAACAGTTCAGAGAAATGTCATGGTGAAGCTAAGAATGGACAATGGCTAATTTTAATACACCATTGCATCTAACATTTTGAAAATTAGATTCTACATGCTTAATTCCTTGTTTGCTGTGATTAACAGACCATGTTCTTTATAAATCACTTTATGAGCATGCAAAATGACAAAAGCAATCTCGGGTATGGGGTAACAGTCTGATCTGCACCCAGCTTTAGGGTTTTCTGAATGGCATCTAAATCTTCTTCCCTTTGCACTGAAGTTCCAGACAGAAGAGACATCACCTTGTCTGAATAGACTTCATCCAACAACTGTACACAATCATATTTTGGGCAAGTCCACTCATGCATTTTTTATTTTTCTGGGTGAAAGGTGGCAGCATTGAGCATATTTATAGTCTTTAGGATGAAATTTGAATTGTTCAACAACACTATTCAATAATGACTTAGTCTTTCCATAGGGAGCCACTGTCCCCTTTTTGTTCTAAGATGATAAGGACATAGTAGGGGGTAAGAATATGGGTTGGGAAGCCTAAAGTAAATTTTTCAGCTTCTTGAAGGAGTTCACAGTTGAATGCCACTGTGTATTAAAAAGTAGGCGATCTTTGGGTCACCCTATCAAGCTATTTTGATAAATAAGCCACTGGCCACATATTTCCTCCATAAGGCAATGCTTTGCTTTTTATGGACAGAGGTTAAATTCTCTCATAGGGTCAGGGAGCCCCAAGTCTGGAGCTAACACCAATTTACCCTTTAAACTTTGAAAGGCAATTGTATCTGCTGGTGTCCATTCCAAAGTGTCTTTTTCCCATCCCTTCAGGGCCAGATATATGGGTTTGGCTATTAATCCAAAATTGGTTATCTACAGTCAATAGTAGCTGGCCACACCCAAGAACCCTTTGAGTTCTTTTTTGGTCTTTGTCATGGCTACTCATCAAAGAGCCTGTTTTCTACTAAGCAGCAGAGCTTGTTGTCCTTGTAGACAGAGAGAGCTCAAATCTTAGGTATTTGTAATGGGTCTGTGCAATCTCAGCCCTTTCCTCAGATAATTTATATGCTTTCATGACTAGCTTCTTAGCATTGTTATGGTATTAGTGTCTGAGGATTCTTAAGTTTTACTGGCTATAAGAATATCATCTACATATTGAAGAAAATGTTTCTTATGGAGATTACTACCTGGAGACCTCTGGACAAGGCTTGTCCAAATAGAATAAGGATATTTTTAAAACCTTGAGGAAATATAGCCCAATAATATTTCTGTTTTATTTCTGTGTCAGATTCCTCACACTTGAAGGGAAAAAGTTTTTGAGAATTTTTATCTAATGGGATGCACTAGAAGACATCTAAAACCGAAAACCAAGTACATGCCTCAGAAATATTGATGAAAAGAGCATATAGGGTAAACCCTAGTTAGATGTATATCTTCTATTATTTGAGTTATAGCCATCAAATCTTGGTCAAGTCTGTAATCTTGAATCCACAGTGGGCTAGTTTGAAAGGATTTATGTATCCTAAAAAAGCCATGTTTTAATCTTAATCAATCTTGTGGGAACAATTGTTTCTTCTAATCCTTATCCAGCATCATAGGTTTGAAATTTGATTAGATTATCTCCATGGAGATGTGATTCACCCAATTCTGGGTATTAGCTTTTGAATATAAGGATGTGTGACTCCACCCTTTCCAGGTGGATCTTGAGTAGTTTACTGGAATCTTTTAAAAGAAGAAATGTTTTGGAGAGAGTCCCTTTTAAAAGACAAAAGAAAGCCACAGCAGAGCTGAGCTGAGCAGAGCAGTGGCAGAGCCATGAGGCTGAGAGCCCATGGTGCCAGAGATCTTTGGAGATGAAGAAGGAATATGTCTGTAGGGTAGCTTCCTGAACCAGGAAGCCTGGAGAGAAAGCTAGCAGACATCACAATGTTAGCCATGTGCCTTTCCAGTTGAGAGAGAAACCCTAATTCAGCCTTTCTTAAGTACAGGTAACTTCTTGTTGGTGCCTTTATTTGGAAATTTTATAGACTTGCTTCAGTTGGGACATTTTCATAGTCTTAGAATTGTGGACTTGCAACTTAATAAAAGCCATTTAAAAGCCGTTCTGGGGCAGGCCACTGTGGCTCCACTCAGTCTGGTATCTGCCCATGTGGGAAAAAAAAAAAAGGTTTTCAGTTTCTGGCATATTGCATTCCAGAAGTTAGCAAACTAGAATACTTGGTTTTAGCACTGACAAAATAATGGTGTCAAAGTCTGATTGAGAGGGTCTCATTAGAAGCCATTCTAGAATTCTGTTAATTAATGGCAATTAAACAATGTGCTCTTTGGCTTCTCATATAAGTGGATATTGTTTTAAATGTGGTGGAATGATGTCCGGCCACAATCTTACATGACTTCCTGAACATCTTTGGCTCACCCCAGGGGACCCCTTTAGCCCATACCTTAATATGAATTTGTTGCTTGATGTTTGGGGTACACTGATTCTTTCTGGGCAGGCTGTTAGGCTTGAAATTGCTGCTTGCAAAGCAAAGGTATGGATTGCTAGACCCTGTAAGTTCATTTCATCAGGTTAGAAAGAGATATTTGCTTATAAAGAAATTTGTAAGCCAATTGATCTCTAATTTGGCTTTGCAACAACTTTGGGCACAATCTGTTATTAGCAACTCCAGACATGCCCCAAACAGTGATGGATTCCTTTGAAGTACAATTAAGTTCAGGATTTAAAATTGAATAAGTTGCTCCCATATCCACTGGGAAAGTAACTAGTTTTGTACCCACTTGGAGTGAGATCTCATGTTCCAAGTGGGTGATCAGGATAGATTATTTCTTTACTGGTGGAAAATACCCCGGGGACTCATCATTTCAGGTCATTATTTTCATCTCTTGTCAGCTATGGGCATTAGGTTGCTGGTATACATTTTGTTTCCTTTCATGTCAAGCTGCATCATTCCTTATTTCAGTAGACACATTGCTGCCAGAGACCATGGCTTTCCCTGGGTCCCCTGGAGTCTTGCATTTCACAGACTTCTTTGGCTGCTTCACAGTCTTACTCAGGACTTCTCCTAAGAGATTAGCATTGAGGTTAGCTAGGTAAGTAAGTATATTGCTACTTTTTTTTTCACATGCAGCATCCTGATTATAAAAATCTTTAAAGGTAATTTCCATAAGATCAAATATTGGTTTACCTAATTTTCTTCCAGCTTTTGCAATTTCCCAGAAATCTTGAGGGCAAGAAATTCTGGCAAATAAAGGACTGGTTTATATTGTGTTTATTTATTTAGTCTTTAGGGTTTATTAGTAAACATGCATTAAGCCCTCAATACCCTCCTAGAAATCCTGAGGGGATTTCCTTTTGATCTTGGATGACTTCTTGTATTTTACTCAAGTTATTTTTGTTTAAGCACCAGCTTACAGAGGTCCATTATAACGCAAGCTTTATAATGATCCATTTTTGTTCTGGTGGCTTGTTCCTTTGTACTCTAATGGGGGTCAACTTGTGGAATGGATAGGTTTTCCAGGGAAGTGTACTGCATTTCCTAGATTATTATTGCTTAAAGAATTATTGTGCTGTTTAAACTGTCATGTACTCCAGAAAAAAAACATGTACTTTTAATCCCCATTCAATCTTGTGGGGGCAGGTGTGTTAATTTAATCCTGATCCAATATTGTAGGGTGGGACCTCCTGGTTAGGTTGTATCCTTGAAGAGGTGACACATCCAATTCCAGGTGGTAACTTTCGATTAGATTGAGATGTGACTTCACCCATTCACATTGGGTCTTAATTTGCTTACTGGAAACTTTAAGAAAACTCAAAGAAAGGGGAAGAGTTCAGAACTGATGCAGACACAAACATTTGAAGACACATGGAGTGCCAACACAGATGCTTGGATAGCTAATACAGAGATTAGACATCTGGAGATGGAGAAGGAGCTGAGAGAGCCATTTGAACTGAAAAGTCTGTAGGAAAGAAACTTCCAACCCCAGGAGATGTTAAGCTAAGAGAAGAAACCCAAAGTTTTTCCCTTAGTAGCTAAGTGAGGATCCACAGATACTTAGAGAGGAAGCTGCTGCACTCAAAGACAGGAAGCACCAGAAGCAGGAACAAGGACCAACAGATGACAGCCACATGCCTTCCCATGTGATAGACATTGGTCTTTCTTAAGATTTAAGGTATGATTTTCCGGATGTCTTAGTTTTGACATTTTAAAGGCCTTAGAGCTATAAACTTGCAAATTAATAAATCCCCTTTATAAAAGCCAATCCATTTCTGGTATATTTCATTCCAGCAGCATTAGCAAACTGAAACAGATTTTGGTACCAGAGAAGTGGGATGCTGTGGTTTGCAAATACTAAAAATGTTGGAATGGCTTTTTACATGGATAAAGGGAAGGTTCAGGAAGAATTGTGATATGATTGATAGAGAAGGCCTGTATTATTTTGAAGAGACTGTTAGAAATACAAACTCTAAAGATACTTCTGATGAGACCTTAGCCAGAAGTGATAACTGTGTCATGCAAACTGGAAGAAGGGTGACCCTTGTTTTAAAGTGGCAGAGAATTTGGCAAATTTGAGCACTGGTATTGGAAGGTAGGCAGCGTTTGAAGGCCATAACCTGGGATACTTAGCTGAGGAAATTTTCAAACAAAATGTGGAAAATGCAGCCTTGTTGCTCCTTGGAGCTTATAAGAAAACATCACAGGAAAAGGATAAGTTGAGAACTGCACCCTTGGGTACAAAGAAACCAAAAATTGTTGGTATTTAAAATTCTGGACTTCCAGAGAGCAAGACCCCATAAAATAGATCCCAACCTGAATTTAAGCAAACAGTAAACAAATAAGCCATTTCATAAAAAGCCTGGCTTGGAGATGGAGTTATCCAGAAAGGATTTGGGAAAAGTCTTATAGCTTGATGGCTTTGATTCCTGTATGCTACATGCTAAATCAAAAATATTTTTTGTGAGGTACATATTAAACAGAACCACTGCTAGACTAGTCTAAAATGACAGAATGAAGGAAAAATTGCTTCAAAGGCAGACTCATGGAAGCTAAGTTATAGAGCCAGGAAATCTTGGATTAGGAGAGTAGACCCACCCATTTACATGAAAGAGTGAGTTTGCTCTTAAGGCAGAGGGCAAACCTTCTGCCTCAATGTTCAGGAAGAGTTTTGATGCTGCAGGCTTCACTCACTCAGAGTGAAGCCCACTCCTTGGGTATTAGGGAGAGCCTGCATGCCATCCATTGCTCTGATGGGGTTAAGAATGTGCCCTAGGAGGGAAGACAATCCAAGTGCTGCCCTGATGTCTGGAGAAGATCGAGCTGAGGATAAGGTGGTCTCCTCAATGTTCTCCAAGACTGCAACTCTCACCCCAGCATTTGGAGAGAACAGGACCCCTGCATAAGCCCTTGGAAAGGGTGGGACTGCTGTTCTATCAAGGTTGATAATGATGCTCAGACTTTGTAATCAAGTGCAATTTGTCTTGCAGGTTTTCAGAGCTGCTTGAATTCTGTGGACCGACTTTGTCTTTAGAGTTCTCCATATGGCAATGGAAATGTTTATCCTATACTGTTTCCACTTTGTATATTAGAGATGAAAACCAATTTTGCCTTGGAGTAGCTAAGTGAGGATCCACAGATGCTTAGAGAGGAAGCCACTGAAAACAGAACCAGGAACAAGGACCAGATGCTAGTTACATGTGTTTTGATTTGGCAGATATCAGCCTTTCTTAGGAGTCAGGATAAGTTTCTCTGGATGCCTTTGTTTGAACATGTTAAAGGCCTCAGAACTGTAAATGTGTAAGAATAAATCCCTTTATAAAAGTCAGTCCATTTCTGTTGTATTACATTCTGGCAACATTAGCACACTGAAACTGTTATGATCAAGAGCCTCTTCAATTACAATTCTTCCTTCTTCTGAGCACAATAGCTCATCTACTTTTGATTGAATATCAGTCCAATTAGAATTATGCATTGTAAGAACTGAATCAAATATGCTTTCCATTTTTTCTGGGCTCTGCTTAATAGCTGGGAACCCAGATTTCTCATCGCATAGATCTGAGGTGGAAAAAGGAATATGTTATGTATATGTATTTCCTAGGTGTCCTGTGGTAATCTTTTCCAGATAGCACTTGTCTGAGAAGGAACTGTCACTGTCTTTGACTTCCAAAGGTAGCATAGTGATATGCTAGTCATATCACTCTAGATATGAGGTGTGAAGGCCATTGCATGGGAGCTGAAAAGCTTCCTGTGTTCATTCTTGGTCATCTGGCAAGAAACTAGAGGGGGATGAGCAGGTGGGAGAACCAAACCTCAGAAACCAGCAGAAAGGAGAAGGGAGCATAGGAGCTGTGGGCATCCACAAAGGGGCTTTAGCTGCCATTCCCTTGGTCAACAGTCCTGGGTACTCCACAACCTAATGTCCAGAAGTTTCAGCCACCAATCTCCCAGCCCAGAAATCTGTAGCCCCAGTCAAGAGCTCAGGGCACTGTCTGTTTTGATGCCTAAGTATACCAGCCACTATCTTTTCATCCTGGAGTTCAGAAGCCTCACCCAGCACTTTCTTCACTTGGGGGCTGTGAGTCTCAGCCAGCCCTTTCTTTTCCTAGGGCTGGGTCCTCCTTTAAACCCTCTGGAGACAAAAGTTAAGGGGTTCTTAAGAAAAATCTCAATTTTTCTGGTAAAATGCCATCCCCAAACATTCTCACAGCAACATTTCATCCTGAGGTAGAGCCATAAAACACTGCAAATAAGAAATTTAAATTCCATTTGTTTATTCTCTTACAAATTCATTCAGTTACAAAACAACATTATACTTTACTGCTCATTGACTTGGCTGTTTTTGGCCATCCCCCAATTCATACTGAAGCTAAGTTATTTCACATATTCATGTCATGCTTTTCTTTCTCATGGGCTCAAACCCATATTGCTCCCAATGCTTTAAATGCAATTTAAAAGATCATCCTGCTTAGTTTACTTAGATTTCTCACACATGTTCTTTGTCAATTTTAATAAATCTTCAGACAATGTTTTGAGACAAGACACAACAAAAACCTAAAACCAAAACAAAAGTTTAGGCAAAAAGTCTCAGGGACATTTCCTTATGCCAGGGGCTGCTCCTTTTTCCCAAACTAATCAAATTTCCAAGTGCAGTATCCTGCTTACAGCTTTGGCAGGAAGTGATATGCTATGAAATGCCCACACAGGAATCCCATTCACATACATTAAATTTGTAGTCACACACCAGACCTCTGTCCTTTGCAGTCTGCTGCCATCAGGATGTTAGAAACCCAGGGAAAGAAATTCTCTCATCTAGTTCTCAGAGAGAGAATTTGCCTGATGACCTTGGAGCCAAGAACTGTGAATGTCTTACTTGGGGATCCTGGCATCAATCCAGCAGCTAGCCATTCAGATTTTAGGTCCCATGTTGTTGGATAAATTGAAGATGAGCCCCCCACCCCCCAAAATCTGCATTCATTACTTGGTGCAGTTAATACACAGACATACCAAACAGACTGTGGAGGAAAAGAGGGTTTATTTATGTGAGTGGAAGTTCAGAGGGAAATTCTTAAATCTATCTCCCTGTAGTGATTTTTCACATGGTTTTTATACATGTCAAAGACAAAGAAAGTTAATAATTTGGAGTAACATGCAACAGGGGGTCTAAAGAACTTCATAAGTTCCTTATATTAGTTATTTATTACATCATTTACAATTATATCCTCAAAGATATATTTTGGATGGTACCTCCAAGTCTGGGGTGATAGATGAGAAAACTCAAACAACAGTGAGTTATGTACACCTTAATTGGTGTCTATTCTTCCTGGGTATATGTTCTACATATTGCTTCTCTGTAAGACTCAACCCTAAGTACACAGCTTGCTTACAGTTTTAAGGTTATATTCAAAATGCTAACCCTACAGATTTAATTCATTAATTTGTAAGAATAATGTTGGCATACTGGCCAAAACTTCCAAATTAAATTTCATTTGCTTCTTAAATTTTTTTTGTGTTATACATTGAGATGGCTATTTATGAAAGAGTTGAACTTTCAAAAAATTATTAAAAAGTACACCTTTAAATTGCAAACTCTTTGGTGATATCAGACAAATAGAAAACTTTTTTACAGAGTAATTTTAAAAATCTTTCTACAGGGTAATTTGGCTGCCTGTTTAGAAGCCACCTTTCATTGAGCAATGACTGAGAGTATTCAATTTTTGACACAACAGCTAACATTGTATTTACTAGGGTTTAGTATTCCTATGTGCTTTGCTGAGAATTATCTGTATCAAGAATGGTAAACAGGTGTTTTGTCAAGTGTGAACTTTACTTGATTGGTATTGACTATACCAAGAGGGGAAACTCAAGGTAAAAAATGGCTTCCTTATAGAAGAAGGAATGTTGTGAATTGATCTCCTCCTACATGTTAACCTAATGCCTAACCTGGCACAAGCTGGAGGGATGAGGAGATGGCATAGTGAGGGTGGGTGAGATGGTTAGCAGCTGTTCCCTAAAGCATAATACCAACTAATCCCTCAGGTGTTTTGTTTATAGCATAATCACCCCAAGAGATTTCCATTATGGTTCTCTAATTACCTTATTGAGATTATTGTTACCTTAATCACTTACGGTAAAGTTGCTGTAACTTCCTAAAGTTTTATGGATGAAGTGAATCTTTTGTTTTACATTTCAAATGTTATCATTGCAGGCACCTGCAGATCATGGATTTTATTGTTAACTGCTTTACCATAACACATTCTGTTGCAACACCACTATTTACTAAGCTGATCTTCTCAATGGACATTTAATTTACCTCCAGCTTTTCATTATTGAAATCTATTTTATGATTTCATGCTTGGCCACTTCATCCTGAAGGCAGAGACAATACATGCTCATGAAAACATACCTTGAGATATTAATCCTAGAATGTACGCATCTTGGAATTCTCTCGATAATGCCAATTGCTCTTCAAAGCAGTTGAATAATTCTACATTCTGAGCAGTGGGGTATATTCATTCCCAATTTTCCACATCAATGTCAAAACTTTATATTGTCAATTGTGAAAGTTTTGTCAGATGAATGTAAAGGGATATTAAATTTGGATTTTAATGTGGATTTTCCCAGTCACTAGTGATCTGACTATCATTTAAGTTATTTGCCTTCTGATTGTTTTATAAAAATCACTTATCTATATACTGTTTGTTGTATTAAATTATTTTTCCTTTTAATTAATTTTGAAACATTTCTTACATTCTGGTGACTGATTATTTGTTATGTATTTTGTGTATACATTTTCTGAGACTGTCCTTTATTTCTCAATACTATTAATGTGTGTCTATCTTACAGAAAAATTTTTAAAATGTATGTACTCACATTTACCAATATTTGCTTCTAGGACATCTTATTTAGGGGAGGGTTTTGTTTAAGTAAT
>PVIY010041968.1:0-21271 GCA_004026745.1 Myrmecophaga tridactyla | reverse complement strand
AGTACTCACAATCTCAAGATGCCCACTTCCGCAGTGAAAGTTCTTCCAAATAGCAAATGGAAATCTGGTGGGTAGAGTTTTGGGTTCTACCATATTCTCCATGGTAGAATATAACACACCCCCAGAGTGAGTGAGAGAAGCCTTCAAGATTCAGGGGCTGCTTCCCTGAAATCTTCCATTTATGGTACAGGAACCCCGCAATGAACTTTTCCCAGAGTTCTATACTGGGGGTGCTTGATTGTTTCTTCCATGGAAGACTGATATTCTTTCATTGCTGTGTGGTTAATTCCTCTCAACTGCAGCAAGTTGGGATAGTTACGGCTTCTCCTTGCACTTGATCTTCAATAATTGAGACTTTCTGGAAGAGAACCCATCTGCTTTGTGTCACAGTTTGATTTTCATTATTTACATTGAGGCAAGAAAAGGGTGGGGGGTGCTTTATGGGTTGGTTTTCAACAGTTTGTAGAGTGGGGAGTTAGAAGTGGCACACGGGTATGATCTCAAAATTGCAGGATGAAAGTGGAATGGGGGATGTCCACGAACTGAGTGTTAGGGGTGGTACAGGCTTCTGGTCCACCTGGAAAATTGCATTGAGTTATTTGACATATGGATATCCTGCTTGTCTAGTTATGAATCAGATATTATCGTCAGACACTCTCCATGTGTGTGTCTGCTGCAGGGCATAGAGCAGAAAGGGGGCACAAATGCAAATGGGCAGCTCGTGGCCTAAAACAGATAGGGACTCGCCAGCCACACCAAATGCCGTCCGCCAGCTGCAGCTCCCTGGCCCTCACCCATCAAACCATATGCTTACAGTCAGTCTTCCAACAACCCAACTGGTTCCATGGCCCAGTGGCTTGGGACTTGCTGATCCCTCTGTCTGATTGTCTATGTAGGGGTCTCATCCCCTCTGCTGCAACCCCTCCCCTAGCCTTTCCAGAGGGTGTGCTGAGGAGTAATGAGATGATGCCTATGAAGTGCCAAGGCTGGTGCTGGTATAGTCAGCTTTCAGGGTGTGATGGCCATCCCAGTGCTTGTGTTCTTTTGGGCCAACTCTACATCCGTGCACTTAGCTCTCCACTTGATATTGCCGCTAATTGTGTGTTACATGTCAATTACTCCAACTAGCTTCTGAGTCCCTTAAAAACATGAAATGTTAGTCATCACTGATTTTCCAGGGCCTAGCAGAGTGCCTGGTTCATTCATTCATTTAACAAATGCCAGGCACTATTCCAATATTGGGGAGCCATCAATAAACAAAACAGACAAACCCTCTGTACTTTAGAGCTTACAACCTAATGGGGAAGAGATAGTTGATGAACACTAAATAAGTAAATCTGTGAGTCAGTGGTAAGTTCCACAAAAAAATTAAACAAATGAGTAGGGTAGAGGATATCAGCTAGGAATGAGGGGACTTGGTAGTTTTTACATAGGGAGGTCACAGAAAGCTTTCCTGAGAGGGTGAGAAGAAACCCTTCTTTGAGAAGAAACATTGAGAAGAAACCACAAGAATGGGGGGGGAGCAGGATCTGGGGATATATTGGGGGAAGAATGTTCTATGCAGAGGAAACCACAAGTGCAAGCCCTGAGGCAGAAGATGCTTATTTCAGGGCCAGCAAGGAGGTGAGTATGGCTGCAGAGGGGAAGTGGGGTTTGGGGGGCCTAGTAGTGAGTGATGAGGTCAGTGAGGGGCTGAGGGAACAGGGATTAGGATACCAGGCCTTTGTAAATACTTTGCTCTTGCTCAAGAGATATTTGCTGAATGAATGAATGAATGAGTGAATGCCAAATGCCTAGGATAGTCGGGGCCCGAGAAAGTCCTGTGGGCTGGAGGGTAGCAGGCCATTTTCTTGGAGAGAGAGAGAAGTATTAAAGAGGGATAGACAGCTCACGGAGGAGATCGCTGTGAGCATGGGTGTGGAAACAAAATTATGGGGGTGTGGGGGTGATGTCCAGGGTGGGGCGGGGGTTGTGCTCAGTGAGAATAGCTCACGTGGAGCACAGGGTCTGGGTGAGTGTTTATCCATAGCTGATAAGCCTGTCAAAAAAGTTTGGGGTCAGATCCCAGAGGGGTTTTGAATGACAGGATGAAAAGTTTGGGCTTGAATGTTCCATAGCAGCAGGGCCTCTGCACGCCTGTGAGTGGGGGCGAAGGCATTTTATAAGGATGGCTCTGACCACGGAGGGAATGAGTGGCTAGGTAGGGGGACACAAGTGGCCCATTAGGAGCCAAGGGCAGTGCAGGTAAGAGAGGAGGTAGAGCACACAGGTGTAGACTGGCCTGGGTCTGAGGAGCAGGAAGTCCTGTGGGAGGCCTCCAGGTCCCACTACTCAGGCCGAGGGATGGAAGCTTGGTTCCGGCCCTCTCTTCCCTGCCAGCCAGCCATGGCCCCCCGAGTCAGCAGAAAATCCCTGCTCTAGGGAGGAGGCATCGCAGAGCCAGAAGCTGCTGAGGGAGCACTGGCAGCAAGATGCCATTGTAAGTCCGCAATCAAGATATTTCAGAGGAAATCAAAAGCACCAACTGGGGAAATGATGTGTGCACACTTGTGCTTTCTCTTTCTCTCAAACACATACAAACTTCTGCCTCCAAAATGGGTCAAGTGAAGGCTGTGGGTGTGGGTTGGGGAGGGAGGGCTGGAGGAAGACGGGGCCCAGGAGCAGCCTGGGTCCGCGTGCCTGCTCTCCCTCCTGCAAAGGGGGTGGCAGCAGCTGCAGGGTGGGGCGGGACATGAGGATAAATATACACCTCCCCAGGCATATGGATAATGCACACAGCTGCCCTGCCGGCCTCGTGTTCATTAGGCCCAACTGTTTCAGGAGCCGAGGCAGGCGGGCGGGAGGGGGTGATATGCCCATTCACAGACTCGGGGTAGAGAGACTGCCTGCAGCTGTGCAGACACCCCTCCCCTCCGCCTGGATCAGCAGCCCAGCCTCTGAATGCCCCTTCTTCCCTCTTTTACTTTCAACCCACTGTTCTGCCAGATCTGGAGGTCTCAGGGTAGGAAAGGGTCCTGGGGGTCGGGGGTAAGGGGCAGTCAGTGTGAAATTCAGGCTGAACCCGGGGAAAGATGGGCTGTTACTTGCAAATCAAAGCTCTTTATCCTCTTCTCTCCAAATGACATCTGTAGCCTCCAGGCAGGAAAATTGCTTTGGCCCTGTCATCTGGGGCTCAAGGGAAGCCCCCTTCATCTATAAAAACCCCAGATCAGGCTTGCCCTGTGCCCCCAGAGTCCAAAGAGAGAGGCTGGTGTGTCAGCAGGATTCTGCCTAATCCTGACCTCTTGGCAGCAAGGAAGGTCAAGGCAGGCAAGATGCAGGGCTCCAACCTCCCAGGGCATATGGCCCTGGTGGCTTGGGTGGGGCGGGGTGGAGGCACAGGGCCACCAAGCACAGCTGTGCATCTTGTGCCTTACACAAGGGCCCCTGCTGAGGGGTCCTCAGCTAGTACCAAGCCTTGCATCCTGGCGTGAAGCATTCTCTCCCATAGGAGTCAGCGGTGGCCCAGGTGTTAGGCTTCCCCAGTCAAGGAGAGATGGTCAGTGGAGAGTCCACACGTCTCTTCTGTAGTCTCTCCTTCCTCCTCTCCCTTCAGCAGTATGGACTCTCGGGGCTGCTGGCCCTTGTGCTTCAATACTCCCTTGCCTCCATTTTGGGCCAGTGAACTGGTTCTGGGGGAGCTGCCAAGCCCAGGGTGGGAATAGAGGCAGCTGATTCCAGGACGGAGCCCAAACAGCTTCCCAGCCTCTTTGGCCACCTCTGCTGGTGGCCTCCAGGGCAGCAGCCAACTCTGGGACTCTGGGAATAGGCCTTGTGTTGTGGATCCTGAAGGTGTGTGTGTGTGTGTGTGTGTCAAAGAGTGCTTAGAGATTCTTGGTGTGTGTGTGTGTGTGTGTCAAAGAGTGCTTAGAGATTCCTGGATCCCCGTTCCCCAACTGCCCCTAGCAGTTAAAGGGCCTGCTTTTCTGTAGAAGGGCAATGGGCTTTTCAGTGAGCCAGCAGGAATCCCAGTTAAGCCCTTTCCTAGCTGTGTGATTCTAGGCAGGTGACTTAACCTCTGTGAGCCTTGTTTTCCTCTACTGGAAATAGGAATAGTAATGGCCATCTCATAGGGCTAATCAAAGAATCAAATCAGTTAATTACTAAAAGGTGCAGTAAGTAGTTTGCTTAGCTAAATGTGAGTTCTGCCCCCAACCCTTGTACCTTTAGGTCTCCAAGCGAGTTCCCCCTTAAACTCCTCCTTCTCTTTGACTCAGCTTGCTCTCTGCAATTCTGCCATTAATATTTCATTTTTCTAGCAAAGGCTTTTTGTCCCTGGGACACTGCAGTTCTCTCTGGGAAAAGAAACTTCTCCACGTTCCTTTGTGCAAGAGGATTCCTTAGCTTTTTTTCTTTTCCTAAAAGCAAAGCCTTAGAAGCCAAAAGAGAAAAAGATGTCAAGTGCGAACCTAGGGCCCGGCTATCACACAGTCCTGGGTTCAAGTCCTGACTCTGCTCCTTTCTTTCTATGTGATCCTGGAATTAAATTAATCCTCCTTAGGATTAAATAAAATACTAATTGTGAAGTGCCTGGTGCCAGTGGGTGCCCCTTTCAAATTGCGCCCTGGCCTGATTTTTGGCAGCGTCTCCCCACGTCCGCGTGCGTGTCTGGTTCTGGGCACACCCGGTGTGCTGGACCCACAGACCCACTGCAGGCCGCGGGAGCTCTTTCCCTCCTCCCAGCCCTGCTCCTGGTGGCTTCAGTTTCTCTGTGTTCTGCAGTGTTGGAAAAGGAAATTACTGAACAGATTGCAATTAAGGGGGATGAGGGGGGAGAAAGAGACAGAGGCCCTAAAATGCAGCTTGACTGAGCGCTAAACTGTGTTTTTGCCTGGAGCCAATCAGGAGCCTCTGACAAAAGCCTGTTCCCACTTACAAATCTAATTGCAGGAGGTGTGGCTGGGGTGGCCCTTGGAGCCCTAAGAGGAGGGGGCTGCCAGCACCTTCCGGAAAGCTGTGGGCTGCTTGTTGCCTTGAAAGTTAGAGCCACGTGGGAGGTGGGGGACAGAGGCCTAGGGGGCTTGGGAAGGCCTGGGCTCCAGAATTTCTGCCAATTATTATAAAAGACACTCATCATTTAGCATCTACTATGCACTGTCCATACATAATCTCATCTAATCCCCCGACAACTCCGTGTGCTAGCTGATTATTACCTCATTTTACAGATGAGAAGCTGAGGCACGGAGTGTTCTGCTGTGTGCTAGGCACTGCCCTGGACCTGTACACTTTATATTATACCTTGTTAAGTTCTCCCTACACTTTAGCCCCATTTTACAGATGAAGAGCAGGGCTCAAAGAGGGTAACTTGCCCAGAGCTGATTTATGGATGAGCAAGGACTTAGCCCTCTCTCTGACTCCAGAGACCACACTTTTTAAACTGCACTGTCCTTTTATTAAGCAGGGAGCCCTGGCTAAGGCTGCCAGATTTAACGAAACAAAAACAAAACTCCCCAAACCAGGATGGCCAGCTAAATTGGAATTTTGGACAAGCAATGAATTTTAATATACTGTAAGTATGTCCCAAATATCATATGGATACTAAATTTTATTTGTTGTTGATCTGAAATTCACGTTTCACTGGGTGTTCTGTGTCCTGATGTCTTCCTCCTTTTCCCCTGGCCTCCAGTTCCCCTCTGGTTCTGTCTACAGCTTGCCCTTTAAAGGCGGGCCCTTTGGGACCAGATGTGCTGATGTGTCTTTAGACTGCTGAAGTGAGGCTGCTGTGGGGGAGACAGGAGTGGGGGAAGAGCTGTGTTGTTGGCAGCGAGGGCGGCTGTGGCAGGGCTGGCCCATGGGAGTGAGTAGCCAAGCTACGCTTTTCTGCTCCAGAGGGCAGGGCCTGGACCAGTGTCAACTCTGCCAACTACTGTGTGACTTTGGGCAAGTCCTTCCCCCTTGCTAAACTTGCTCTATAAAAGGAAGGCCCAGAATTAGGTGCTAGGTGATGGCAAATGTTCTTTTTAGCCCCAGCTCTCCCAATTATGTCTTTTTCATGTCTGTGGGGTTGGACCTGTGCAAAGGATAAAACAAAATCCATGGTTGGGCTGCTGTGAGAACAGAGGACACTCAGAACTTGGGACAGGGACCCTAGGGCAGCAGTGCTGGTCCGAAGAGACCCACAGTGTGTGGGGTTTGCGGGAGGAGGCGGAGCCTAAGGAGGGCTGGGGAAGCTGGGGACAGAGTCTCCTGGGCGTGGGAGGTGGCAGCCTGCTGCAGCAGCCAGGCCCCAGGTGGGTTCCAGGCCCCACCTGCACCTGACGGCTGTGTCATCTGGGTCAAGTTCTTGAGCTGAGGCAAGTGCCTCTGTTTCCTCAACTGTAACATGGGACTAATGATGTATATGATGCGCCCGGCATGTAGGAGGGGCTTAATAAAGGGGTACTCATTACTATTGTGATTGGTATTAATATATCCTTCTGAAAAAAGCACTTTGAGGAATGCTAACCTCTGAAAGAACAAACTCCAGGCTTCAGCAAAAAACAACACATTCCACGTTACCTTCATTTCAGCTAAATTTTATTTGCCAGAGTTTTGACAGACATTTAAATTATACATTGAGTTTCTCACATGACCAAACACACGTCCCTTCTTTGATTATCATTTTCAAAAGGGACTATAAAAAAAAAGAACCTTTCCATGGATCAGACTGAACCCTGAAACCACATGGAGTGCAGAGCTAAAAATAAAAGGAACTAAGAACTGGTCCCTGAGAAGGAAAGGAAAGAGAAATCAAAGCAAACTCTGGCGGGAACCGAAGGACGAATCCTGGTGAGGGTGACATGGTGTCACCCTCCAGGCCAGGCCGGATAAGGAGCAGCCGGCAGTGAGGGTGGGGCACAGAGTGGCATAAAAATAGCCACCAATTTAGCTCAGAGGGAAATAAGGAAATTTGTCAAAAGCCAGGAGCAAGAGAAGTGGAGCGGGAGGGAGGGGCAGGACTGTCCTGTCAGCAGCTGTAGGGGCCACAGACTCCTTTAACCCCAGCCCTGCATTTCTAGCCGCCAGTATAATCGCTGACTTTCAGCTGTGCTCCGACATGTTCCCCAGCTCAGCCCACATCAATGACACCCGTGTTTCCATAGTAACCAAGGGAGAGTGAAGGGGAAAGGGTGTACTGCACTGGGCACAGGGAATCCAGCCAAAAGGAGCCGCAGAGGGTCGGGAGGGGCTGGCAGGGAGGCGGGGGGCGGGGGGACTCAAGTTTTTTTCCCACAACTGGTTTGAGCATACATCATGGGCCCAGTCTTGGCCCATAGCTCTCTCCTGAATATTCAGATGCAATCGTGCACAGAGCAAAAGTCTGACTAACATTGGACATGTCTTCTGGTCATGGCTATAGGGGGTAGGGGTGGGCCTGGGGCAAGGGAAAGGGACTTTAAAAGGCTTTTGTTTTTACAAATGGAAGCTTTCAAACTCCAGACTTCTCTCATCTACCCCATGAGCCCCAGGGCGGGGGTGGGGGTGGGGGCTTCAACAGGGCTCAAAGGGAAGATGAAACCTGATGACATCCACAATGTCCCTGTCTCTTTAGCTGAACAGCAAATCTGAACATACTGAGGCTGTTATCAGAGGAGGGCTTCTGCCCACGAGCCTTGGGAGGACTCTTCAAAACAGTTCCCTAGATTTTTACAAATTCTGCCAGAGTCAAAGTTCCAAAATAACAGACCTCAAAGCAGGATTTTCCCCCTTGGATAACATCCCTGGTGCACTGTTTGCAAGGGAAAATAATTTTCAAGAGCCACATTTGCAGCCTGGTAGGAGGAAAGTTTCTGGTTCCTTATAATTCTGTTTTGACTCTGTTCAAAACTAGAGAGGAGTCTGGCTGATTCAGAAAAGCCAGTGGAGGAGGTTGCAGGGAGCAGCTAGCTCAGTGCTTTGAAAAACCTCACCTTCCTTTGTTTTGCAAGTCCTTACAGGTTGTCCACAGCAAACCCAGGGCACCTTTTCATGTCTGGCTTTGTTAATGACTTTCACCCCGGACCTCCTTTGAAACTGGCCACGCTTCCATCTCATCTGCACAACTGTTGTCCAGAAAAAGCTGGGTACTGCGGGCCAGGGGCTGGAGTGGCCCCAATGGTTGGCTCACAGGCCTTGGTGGGTTTGAGAAGGGCCACCTCCCAGGATGAGAAGGCAGCGACCCACCAGGCACTGGACAGTCTCTTATTCATTCTCTGAAAGTCCCTGAGCTCAGATACCAGAACAGAGTTTAATTCAGGAGCCAGGTGATGCTCTGGCCTGCTTTCCCATGTTTGAAGCTGGGGATTTCTTAAGGCTCAAGGAAACAAGTTATTTTTACAATATGGGGCAGAAGAAGTCACCTGCCATCTCTCTCCCATCTATCAACATTTAGTGGAGAGAGGGCAGAGGAGGCCAGCAGTGGGGGTGGCTCCAGCTCCCCTGGGCACGCCCCTTAGAATCACGCACACCCGTGTTCTTCCCAGCAGCAAACCTCTCCACCACGATCATCCCACACCACAAAGTTGCCGGCTCTGTAAAAATTGATCTCTTCTAAAAATCGATCTGCCTGGCTTTTTGCAGTAGAAAAGGTTCATGGCAAAGCTGCATTTATTTTTAAAATCTGATAGCAGCAGCCTATTGTGGTCATTTAAACACAGAATTCTTTGAGCTTTAGAAATCCCTTCTATAGGATGGTGGTGGAGAAGCCAGTTAATCTCAGAGTAGCCCGCTCACTGCTCCACTGAACTGGAGAAAGCCTGTTTACGCTAGCCTGAGCCCTCCGTGTGAGGGCTTTTTAAGGACCTTGTAATTTTTCTGGAATTAAACCTCCCACCTCTCCTTACATTCCAGATGTCATTACAGTCAAAAGTCCTAAGAATTTGCTTCCCTGTGTGACTGGCTAGGGGGTTGGGGACTGGGTATGTTTCTGTAGTGACTTGTTTGCAAGAAAGGATTGTTTGTTTCCTGTCCAAAGGATGAGGATTACATACATACATAGTCTCCTACCTGGATGACAAGACGGTTTAATCATCTGCCATTCCTCCCTTCCCCCACCAGCAGCTTCCGTTGGACAGACTGAAGCCCTGGCTCACTTGGTAAAAATCACTGACCAGTACCAGCAAACACTGTCTGTGTTTTTTAAAACCACGGGGGAATATAAGGGACAGGTCAGTAAACATAAATGAACTCAGCATAAGCTGCTGCTTCCTCTTTTTTTTTTTAAAGAAAAAAGCCCATTGGAATTGTCTAAACTGCAATGCAATCTCTTGTTCATTTAAAAGATCTCATTTTCTAATCATGTGCTTTGAGACATTTAATACTATTTCAATTATGCAGAGGAAATAATAAAATTCCTTTATTTGAAAAATGATACTGAACCTCAGAGATCAGTTAAACCTACTGCTGGAATGGGGATTCTTTTTTAAACTGTACTGTTCCCCCTCTTCAGACAGCTGTAGCTGTACACAGATGGAAAAACATTTGGTCAGAAAGCAGCAAATTAGTGTTTTTCAGGACAGAATTCAGCTCCCGCAGCTCCTGCATCTCCAGTCGTCTAGATTTTATTTCTTCTTTGCATTGACGTTTTTGCAGACCCAGTTCATGCCGTCCTTTGAGGGAAGCGGGCAGAGAGAGGCCGTGTTAGCTACAGTAAAGGCACCGCCCACTCAAGCCTGGGAAGGGGCTGGGGTCCTTGGTCCTCCTCCAGGAGGGGACCACCTGGACAACCAAAGCCAGTGACCTCCCCCAGAGGAGGAGGCAGGCCTCTGAGAGCCTTGAGGGGGGAGATGGGACCAAGAGTGCCCAAGGTCTGAACCTGAGATGGGTCCTCAGGAGCTCCCTCAGAAAAAATAAACACATCTGCCTGGATTCGAGGCCCAAGTGAAGAGCTATCAGGAAAGATTCCAGCCATTTTTGGCTTTTCTAAAAGCTGACCTTTGCTAGGGCATTAAATTCAATAAGCCACCCTTCTGGTGCCCCAGTGTGTTTACAGTGTGACAATGTACACTTGGGTTAAATTAAATTTCTTTTTGGTAAAACAAACCAACTGCAGTGTGCATTACTAGATACACACTGGGGCAACGTATTTATTTCCCTTCATGCAGCACTACAGATCTGTTTAAAAGGGCCTGCCTGGCCTGATTCTTGAGGCTTTAAGCACTACCAAATTGAGGAACTCGGGAGAAGGTTCCCTTAAAGGCACAGTGGCCTTGAAAATGTCCTCTCCTAGAGGGCTGGAGAGAGACAGAGGTAAAAAAACACACAATGCTAAAGCCACCTAGCAGGTGGCCTGATTTCTCACGGATGCCAGTGCTGTCAGAGATGACCTCCTTTTCAACCTCCTTTGGAGCCACACCTGCATGCTCTCCCTTTCCCCAGAGTCCCTGCGACCTTCAGGGTAGTGATGCAGAGTTCCCGCGGAAGCTCAGAACAAAACCAGAGAATACTCTTGCCATGAATCCCTTCCCTTGCATCTGTCACACAAGCTCATTGAGGTCCCAGCCACATTTGCACATAACAGGGCATACATGACATGCAGAGTCCCCCATTTCCTGTGACCATGGATCTAGTTGCTGAACCAGAACAGCTGAGACAGCTTAAAGTAATAAATATCAGCTGACACTCTTGGCCATTCGGAACATTAATCCCAGAAACAATACATCACTGCAAAACAACAAGCAGGCATCCTATCTCCCAGCTAATCTGACCAGAACCTGAATTTACAGTGATTAAAACTCCATGGCTGCCATCACAGCACTTGGGCAGGAGAACCAGATCATCTGACAGCTGTCCCAGAGCAGCCCTGATGGCCTTTGCCAAGATGTGGCTGACCACGGCCAAAAGCCCAAAGGTAGAGAGCACCTGGCAGCAGTGGGGTAAGAAGTGAGGAGTGCTGAGATGGGAAAAAGGTGGACCCCCAGTGTCCCTCCAATTCCAACTGCGGCAGCTACTGCCTCTGTAAAGGTAAGGCCAATTTCAAGACCACTTAATGGAAAGGATTAATTTAAAGAGAAGCATGTTTAATTTTAGCAGCTAATTGGTTTTCAGGAAAAAATGATCACCTGTCGGGAGACAAAAAAGATTTTTACAAACAAAAGAGGGATGAGTAAGATAACTATCTTCTCTTTGCCTGTGAAGCTGAATAGCTCAGCACTTACGCAGCATTTCCATCTTCAGGAACCCGCACAAACACTGTCAAAGGTGCATGCCTCAGTATCTTCTCCTTTATAATGACTCGCAATATTTTATCAAACCATCTTAGAGAAATCAAGAACAGTGTTTCCACACTATATGAATAGCATTTTCCCCTTGTTTTATGACTGTGAAGCGGGGGGGGGGGGTTCCTTTTATTACATTTAACTGAAGATAAATGCAGGCAAAGAGATAGGAAAAATATTTACTCAGCTGCAGAAGCCCAAAGCAGACGGAGGGCGAGGGAAGCTTTGTCCTGGGTATCTGTTGTGGAGGCGGGGGTGGGGGTGGTAAGCAGCGGAGCCCCACTGAGGGGCAGTGTCTTCCAGATGTCCGTTGAGGGCCAGCGGGGACAAAGCCCTTCCAGACACAGTCCTGCCCCGAGAGGGCGCTCAGAGGTCAGTCCCCACCAGCAGGCAGGCCAGCCCCTGGGCCTCCGGCAACCTGAAGGAGTGTGGGAAGCCCAGGGAGAGTGAAAATGGGGCAAAGCCATGGCTGTCCTGCCCTGGGGAGGCCCCTCTGATCTGAAGGGCATGGAAGCTTGGAGGGTTGTGTCTTTTATTACCCAGAGGGGAACCTGAGCTGGAGATGGGAGGTGCGGAGTATGTGTGGGAAACAACCAACGGTGATAATATATCTTAAATCAAACCAGGGGCAAGCTCTGCCAAGTTACCAACTGGAAAGGAAAGAAAACAGTGTGTCCAAGGTCCCTGAGGGGAGGGGCCACATCAGACTTGCTTGAGGATGTAGTCATAGAACCCAGCATGGCCTCTGGCCTACAGCAGACGATTTATTTCTGTTAAATTCATAATAATAATAGCTAACATTTGAGGGTTGACTATGTGCCTGGCACAGTTTTAAGCATTTTGCTCTCATTTTTAATCCTTACAACAACCCTGTGACAGGCACTATTATTATTCCCATTTTACAGATGAGAAAATGCAGCCACTGAGGGGTTAGTTAACTTTCCTAAGGCCACTGCCTGAAGTGGTAGAGGCGGGATACCATTTATGGTTTCTTAATAATTGTGGGGCAACTGAGGCAGGAGCTCTGCCCCAAGCTCAGGGAGGGGTTGGGAATCACCCTTAAGTTGGGAAAGCGGCAATTCAGTTTTGTCTTCATTATGACTTCCCGCTGTATATGAGGGTATGAGACTGGAGCAGCCCCCCAGCTAAGCACCCTACATGGTTTTTGTTTTTGTTTTTGTTTTTGTAGCTCCAAAGGTGCCAGAGGCTGTTTCTGGCTTTCAAGACTCCGGGTCTGCCAGGTATCTATGCATGTGGAAGCCTGGATATTTTCCTGGCTGTGTCATCCTAGCACATTAACTATCTCCCAAGCCCACCCCCTCCAGGGGAAACTCTACATTTAGAGACAACACAGTTGCAAGAGGAGGAATCTTCTGCCTCTTAAGTTTAAATTAATGCGCCAGACCACTCTTGTTTTAATTTGGCAAGGCTTTGTTTTTTTTCAAGCAGATGACTGAGAAAAGGTGACCATTTACTTGAAGTAGGTTACTGCTCTCCCTCCAACAGAAGGAAATGAACTCTTAGGTTTGCCTAATGGTTGAACATTTATTGTTCAAAACTGGTTTGGCTAATTTTCTGTGCATTTGATCTTCATCATGGGGATGATGATTTTTTAGTATAAAGAATCCTTCTGTTCTGCCCTCACCCTCGCACCTTCCCCCACCAATCTTGCTGAAATGAAATCTGAATTGATTAGTTTCAATTCAATAATAGAGACTAGGGTGCGACATCAGATCTCAAACACTGAGCTTTATTTGGCCCCCTGGAGAGGGAATAAATTTTACCGTGTCATAATATCGTTCCCTGGGAAAATCTAAGGCTGCCTCTAACCATATGGGTGGGAAGTAACTAATCACAGATCTCCTTCTTTCAAGGGGAAGAGCGGCCTCACACTGGACTTTTTTTTTTTAATGTGATCTCTTCACAACGCATCCATCACTGCTCTATGGTTGGAAGGAAGCAGTGGCAGCCATGGTTGGGTCGGCCTGGGTTTGAAAGCCATGACGATTGCATGGTCACATCAGTAAGTGCTTTAAGATGACCAGGAGCTCAGATGCTCGCTGAGTAATGTGGCTTGTCCCATTGTGTCATTAGGCCCCAGGGTCAAGGAGCAGCTGGATGCAGCACACATAAAATAATGCTTGCTATTAATATTTTTTCTGGCGACAAAGGGCACTGCACCAGAGAGGTAGCAAAATCACACATCCTGATCTTTTTTTCCTGTCTACAGAGGAGTTTGAAAGTTTAAAAATAGACCCAAGGTCTGACTTGCAGATAAGCAGTTCCATGTACACCTGGAGTCAGTAACAACTGATACCAGGCCTAGAAAGAAGCTGTAAATGTAATTTTCTAAATATAGAAATTCTGTGGGGATCTTAAGGGAAAAGTCCCCGAGATCAAGGAAAAAGAAAGAAAGAAACTAACAAAAAACAACAAAACTGCAGGCTAGTGAATGTTTAGTGTTCATCCACAAGGCTGACTCTGAAGGGCAATTCACATGTCAGTGTTCAGACTGCTAATGAGACTTTCTTTCTATGGAAGTGAGTTATCTGAAAGACAATTGTGAACCGGACCATCACTCCTGTTTAGGGGATGAAGAGAGGGAATGTGGGATGATGTAAAAAGAAAAGGTGAGCACGAGATGGTGGCATGGAGGGCAATACCCAGGGGAACGTTCTGCTAGCTCACAGCTATGGGTGTAGGCAGGTCTCTCTGTAATGGCTAGGCTACAGACCCGTCCAAACTGCTGATCTCTGCTGTGAAAAGAAATTCAAATCCAGTATAATTTTAATTATACCCACACACCTGATATTTTAGAGGGAAAAGGTCTTCAAATACCTGAAACTATAACAGCAAGGTGAGCTGTGGTTTGGGGCACACATTCAGGTCTGTAGGTAGAAGAGGGGTTGGTTTCTCCTTTGTTCACTCTTTTCCAGGCACCCAAGGGAAAAGAAAAGAACAAGAGTCCCAGTGCTAAATGTTATATGCTAGGAGAGGCCCTAGCAACCCTGGCCGAGTCTCAAGGGCACAGAGAGAGACTTTCTTCATGTTTATCAGGGTATTTGGCTGTGTTGTTTTAAGTTATCCTCCCAGACATTTTTCAGTTTCTCCTCTTCCCGCCTTCATTTACTTGACATAACTGGGTCTGTTCTGATCACTCCCCTGGACTATGGGCCTCGCGGCAGGACAGAGTTCCCGAGATTGATGTTCTCCTTCAGCTTCTTGTGCCCTTTACCTCGTCTTTGCTCTTGACAGTTTCCCATGAAAACCTGCTTTAATTATATGATGGGCCTGCCTCCGAGTCACCATCAATCAGGCAGAGAAAGACCTGTTCCAGACTCCCTTGAAGCCCACAAAAGTCGATTTCCACACCCAGAGAAGGGGCTGTTGGACAACACATGGTATTTGCCTACAGAACATCAAGAACAAGGCCCTGAAAGCCACTGGAGGAAGCACCACCTTCCACAGTCTCACATCACGTACTTAAGCCACTCGCCTAACGAGAAGTGACACATTCCCTTAGGCAGTCCACACAGATAGAGCTGGCCACCTAACACACAGGGGGCTCGCCCACTCAAGGGTGCCTGCTATTTATCAGTATGAGCCAGGTCTCCAAACACACTGATTAAACACACACACACACACACAAGCATATACAATGCAAATGGAGATGCTATCTTCAAATACTTGAAACTGTAAGAGATTCCAGGTCTTTTTTTTTTTTTTTTCCTTCACCTTTGTACATTTTCTTTCAGGGTCATTAGAGCTGTGGTGCTAGATGCTACCTGACACTTTTGGTGTCTGATCATTTTGGTAGCTTTGTCTATGACTGACCAATTTTTAAGGAAAAAAAAAAAAGATGAAATAGGAATTTGGGGAACCTTAGTAATTATTACACAGTATCCATGTTGGAAAGTAAGCCCCAAACAATAGATATTTTTCTGCTGAAGTCTTTCATTTTTTTAGGGATACTTTATACCTTAATTAGTAAGAATCATTAAAGGCTTGCACTTCAACTAATCTAGGCAGGAAAGGAACTCCATTTCAGTGACTCTTTTTAAGGTGGAAAACAAGAAATTGGCTGAGTGTGCAAGAGTTTAGGTCAGAAGCATTATGTGAAGGAGGGGCATGGTCAATCAGGGTCTTACAAGGAAAAGCATCACCACAGAAAAACTCCACGACCTTTCTCCAGTCCCCAAAGATTACCATTAAAGGAAACAGACAATAGCAGATTCCCTTCTTAATTAACATTTTTATTAAATAACCCATTTCAAATAATGGATAAATTCTCTAAATTTATATTATTCTATTAACCATAATCTAATCTCATTAACCTTGAAATCCCAGTCTTAACTACCCAATTCTATACACCATGGTACTATCTACTAAACTAATTAAGTGACCTTCAAACAATTTCTCCTCCATATAAAATCATTATTATTTTTTTTTTACTTGTACTTCTTTGTTGAATTTCTCTTGATATAATTTCCTGTGAACTCAGTTGCTGAAGTCCCCTAATCTGAGAAGAACTTTCTATTCAAAATCAAACCATACTTTATATTCTCACCTTATTCAAACTGGTTGATTTTAAAGCCCTCCCTTGTTACCCCTGTCCTCTAATTGCCTGATAGCTCGCTGCCTCTTTTTGGCCGAAAGATCCGATGATTTAAAACCTGCATTTCTTTGGTGGCAACATGACCAGTTCATAGAATTCTATCCTTATCATCTCCATGGGGTGGGGTGGCAGTTGAGAAGATTATGACATGAGCTCCCTCCATTACCTTCAGGATCCTCTGAAGCAGTGCCCTTGGCTTCAATGCCAGTATTCTAAATACTAATTCTAGATAACTCTAGTCCTTTTTTACATCCCTAAGACTAGCTGGAGAACAAGAGCCTATTAATTCCTGCTTTGCTTCATCTTCCTTTTAATATTTTGGCCAAGTGAAAAAAAGATTACAGAGCTGTCGATTTCCACTTATTTTTTAGTATACACTACAAATGTATTTATTTTCTTTAGGTTCACCTTTATAGTCCCAAGATGTTTTCTATATTCTATATCTGTGATCTAAACTAGAGAGGCAGAATTTTCTTCCTGAAGTGGTTTATAGAAACCCCTCCTAGATCTCATCCTCAACAAAATAACCTTAAGTCTCATCAATATCTCATATGTACTATCAGAGGGATATACTTTAGGAAAAACTCAATGATTTTTTTTAAGTGGATTATAACCACAGAAAGCTAAATAAAATCATCACAGTTTACTTATTCAAAAACATCGTGGGTTGCAGTATGCATGCTGGACTAGCTTGCAAATTAAGCTGGAAAATGCAATAATTCAAAACATAATAGATATATAATCACATACGTAATTGCAATTGTATAGGGAAGACTCTAGAAGAATATAACTATATTTGGTAGTTAGTTTCTTTGTGGAATAATAAGAGAGGAAAAAGAAATTTTCATTTTTTAATTTTATATACTTTTATATGATTAACAGTAAGAATATAATATTTTCCTATTATAAGAATCTGGAAAGGAAGAAAGGAGGGAAGAAATAAGGCTTTAAAAAAGCCCACAAATCCACTCCCCACTCCCAATTTTCTTAAACCTAAGCCTCATGGAGAACCACAGAGCTCCAGAATCCATTCTGTGGATGTAGACAAGGTAATTTCTGACCAGTTATGTGCCCCCCCCCACACACATGCACTAAGGGCTTCTGAGGGTGCAGGCATTGAGTATCTGGAGGGGGGGTGCTTGTCTTGTGCTGATTGGTTTGCTCTCAGATTTAGAGGCCAAGCATAATAGCAGGCCTGGGCTGCTTGTGTAACAACAACAAATAAACAAACAAAGAAAACAAAACCCCCAAACAAACAAACAAAAAGCAAGCAGTAAACCAGATGGAACAACTGAGATAGATCTAGGAGGTGATTATTTGCTTGAGATAAAAGCCACCAAACAGTTTTAAGACAAATCAGTGTCAAATGTCTTAGAAAAGAGGGAAGAAGAATATTAGAAGAGAAATTGAAAGAGGCTAGAGGACAATGATGAAGAATCAAATCTCAAGCTCATATCTCAATGCACCAAGTTCAGAGAAAAGCAAATCGGTCATGCCATTGGAGACACATGCCATATGGCAATGAGGGAAGATATAATTTCTTTAGATGTTGTTAATCCCCCCCCCACAGCCTCCTACAGCAGTACCGTTTGGTTCTCACAGCACTGTCACATTCCTGGCAGGTATATCAGATGTTTAAAATGAGGCATGTGGTACATGCTTGGGGCTTCAGAATAAAGAAGTAGTCCTGGAAGGATGACTTTATAGTGTCAAATGATTTAAGGCTGCCTGGTAGGAAGTACCAAGAGCTGAAATTGTTTATCATTCTTTGATATAGCCTTTCAGGTATCTGGGAAACAATCATTTTGTTCCCTAAATTAATATCAAACGAGGAGGGGGGTTGCTATTTCAGTATACAGTGCATCAGTACAAAGCAGAAACCTCCCACTGGGGAACCAACCCAAAGTAGTAGGAAACAGATATCAACCCTGAGGTCAACGGAGATAAACAACAGAAAAAATAAAAGCATTTCTAAGATAACTAGTGGCCATGATTAATGATGGCTCCTCACCTTGAGAGTACAGGTATTTAGCATCCATAATATTAGATACAACATAAAAATCCTACTCAAACATCAAAGAATCCTAGAGTTAGAAAGGATTTTGAGGACTGTTCTGACCTCTTACCCAACAGGGAAAGCTTACTGCCTGTGTAAGATGGGTTATCTATGGCTTTTTCTGGACAAGCTTATGATATCAGATTGATTGTTCAGTTGAGAAGAACCAAACTCCTCCGTGGCTTTCACATCCTGGAATAGCTTATCTGCCAATCAAAGGCTGCTTCATATCTTTTCCTATTAGATCAGTACAACTAATAACACCACCTAGGTTGGCTGCCATGTTGCCATGTGACTAAGCCTTCCTTGTAATCTCACCTGCACGCCCTCTCCTGTGAGAGCTGAGCAAGACTGGATCTGCCAGACTCGGTCACGAATAGTGTGCAAGTTCAGTCCTTCTGCAATTTCAGAGGCAGGGGCTGCGGTGAGCAAATCCTGCTTATTAGCAAAGATGAGCACTGGCACACAACTTAGCTTTTCTTCCTCCAGTAACTCAGCAAGTTCCTGGATCATTTTGGGGAGAGATAGAGAGGAAAAGATGAAAATCTATATTCAGCCATGTACCTCTAACTAGGAAAAACAGAACAGTTAGGCTGATCAACTAACAACTTTCAAGGGCAGTGGCTCTCAAACTTCAACCTGTGGAAGACTCTCCTGGCAATTCTTCATGCTGACTTTGTAAAGTCTGAGCCAGGGTCCAGGAATCCATTTTAACAAGCTCCCCAGGTGATTCTGCTGTAGGTAATTCATAGATCATACTTTGAGATACACTATCAAAGTAGTGGTTAAAGATTCAAAATTCACCCAAGGTTTATTTTCTGTGAATAACTTTCAATGTATATATATAAACATATTAAAAATGAATATGACAAATAAGAGGGAGAGGTAAGGAGTATGGGATATGTGAGTTTTTTTTTCTTTTTCTAGAGTGATGCAAATGTTCTAAAAATGATCATAGTGAAGAATACACAACTATGTGATAATATTGTGAGCAATTGATTGTATAATATGGTTGGACTGTATGTGGATATTTCTCAATAAAAATATTTTAATAATGAATATGACCATTGTTTTAGAGACTGATTCTGTTTTATCAACCTCTGCCTACAAAACATGCATGCACATGCATTATATTTTATCAAACCCACATCCTAAAAGAACTATTATGTCATCTGGCCAGGTCTCTGATTTTAAGGGTACAGATTGGGATCTAAGCTGTATTTTGATTCTGTCTGCAATAAGTACATTGAGAATATACACTTATCTAAATAACAAATCCCACCTCTTCCCTACTCAATCCACATTTTTACTATGTCAAACACTTGTACTCACAAAGGCCCCAAACTCCGCAAGATCTAAACACATTTCTCCAAAGAGATTCATTCCACTCCTTGCTTCTTATGTCAGTGCACCACAGTATGGGTGAAATGGGCTGTGCCCCTTGCTTCTCTGTTATGTACACTGTGGATCACACAGTGGAATCATATTGACATGTACTCTGTCTTTGAGACCATATCTGGGGTCAAAGTATACCTTATCTCCTGGCTTGAAAACAAAAGTAACTTAGTCTTGGCTTACATAATTCTTCCTATCCCTCTGAATTTGTCAGAGTTACCCCTCGATCAATTAAGTTGGTATTGAAAATGGTAAATAGAAATGAAAAGCGAATTGTTTCTCTGGGTTCATTTCTAGGTTGCCAGGGAAGAAACCTGAAGAGCTTTTAGGCATGGTGCTGGCTTCCATTAGCTTATATCTTATTTAATTTGATTAAAGCTAAGAAGCTTTAATCTAAAAATTGTTTAAAGGACTCTCATCTAATTTTCTTTTAGGCAACTGGTATTTTTGCCTGCTTGCCAGAGTGATGGTCTTGTTTGAGCTGCAAAGGTTAAGTAAAAAATACCTCCCTCACACATTTACAAGGTAGATAAATGAATACCCAGTTATTTGGGAAATATCTTGACGAATAATTATTTACCTGACCTGTCTCTTCAAATCGTTTTCTGTCTGCACTGTCGATTACATATATCTGTAAAGGAAAATACAAAAGGTTACCTCAATACACAGATATGGAAAAAAAGCAGGCAACCTCTATAAAAGGAGCAGGTAATCTCATATCAGCAGCTTTCAGATTAGTATAGCATACAGAAATTGAGCTGGCAACTCTTATCCCATCTATGGAAGCAAAATAAACAAATAAATGAATAAATGAATGAATGAATGAAATGGGGGTGTCTACAAAATACCTCCAGCAAAGTTCCAAAGACTAGGAGGTCAAGAAAGCTGAGGCAGGATAAAAATAGCTATAGTTAATGAGCACTTGATATGCCGTGAAAGATTTTTACTAGCTTTACTCTAGTAATGCTGGTAAATTTTCATTTACTATGTTTTTCATTAAAACTCCATGAGATAGATTTCCTTGTTTTTCTATTTTGTACATAAATAAACAGAAACCCAAAGAAGTTAAGTAACTTGACAAGTTACATCTGGTAAGTGACAAAATTGGGATTGAAATTCAGGCATACCTAACAGGAAAGTCCAGGGTGCTCTTAACCACTCTGCTGTACGACTTCCCAAACTGTCAGAACGGGATGGTGTTTTGAGGAATTTTACAGGCTTTCAAACCTCATCCCTTTGAAAGTACCATTTGAGCATCAACTATGTACTGACTTCAGGTGCTGAGCCAGCAGATGGGGTGATCCTCTGCCCGTTCCTACCATCACAGAGTTAGGTTGGAGGTTAAGATCAAATATTGGAAATAGCAAGGGCTTAGGCTTTGCCAGAAGAGAAGTATGGACAGTCACCGTAAATTACAGATCCCAACCTTTGTCCTCCATACCTGAATTTTATTTATTGTCTAAATACCATCCCAAAACAACAGTAAGAGAAATAAGGTAAGAAAAAAAGACTGAAAATCAGCTATAGTTAAAGCACTCAAACACATTAACGACTTTAATTCCTATGGAAACTTCCCTCCTAGTCCTTCTTTACATGAAAATTAAAAAAAGAAAATTAGAGATAAAATTCTGCCATCTGAATTTTTTTCATTTAGTGATGTATTAAATGTTTTTCTAGTTGCTAACCTTAAAAATGATCAATTTTTCAAGCTTCCCTTTAAAGAATTTAAATCTGTATTAAATTAATGATGTAATGGAAAAACTCTTAAAAGAGCAACTTCACGTTATAATAATAAAAACAATCCTCAATTCTTATCTTTACATGCCTTAAGTTAAATAAACTATATATACTGTAATGCAAATAGGCATTTCTGTAAGTGAGTCAAATTTGGTGTTACACTGAAAATTGGCTGTCTTCTGAAACAAAAACCAATTAAAATTCCTTTGCTTAATGCTTTATCACTTAGAGTCACTAGAGCTAAATATTTTTTTT
>PVIY010041967.1:0-21275 GCA_004026745.1 Myrmecophaga tridactyla | reverse complement strand
AGTGAGAAGGCACATGGTGAACACAGTCAGGGCTTCTCTCTCAGCTGGAAGGGCACATGGCGAATACGGCATCATCTGCTAACTTTCTCTCCTGGCTTCTGGTTTCAAGAAGCTCCCCGGGAGGCGTCTTCCTTCTTTATCTCCAAAGGTCGCTGGCTGGTGGACTCTTGCTTCTCATGGCTATGTCATTCTGCTCTCTCTCTCTAAATCTCTTATTCTCCAAAATGTTTCCTCTTT
Organism: Myrmecophaga tridactyla; assembly: GCA_004026745.1. NCBI lineage: Eukaryota > Metazoa > Chordata > Mammalia > Pilosa > Myrmecophagidae > Myrmecophaga > Myrmecophaga tridactyla. The sequence continues at coordinate 21,038 of PVIY010041967.1, read as the reverse complement.
TATAGGACTTCAGAAACTAATCAAGACCCACTCAAATGGGTGGAGACATGTCATCCCCTAATCCAGTTTAACAACCATTCTTAACTAAATCACATCAACCAGGGAGATGATCCCATTACAATTTCAAGCATACAGTATTGAATCGAGACTATTCTACCTTTATGGAATGGGATTTATATTAAAACATGGCTTTTCTTAGGGGGCATACTTCCTTTCACACCAGCACACATACCATTGCCTTCTTGCCTCTAGGGTGCTAGTTGAGTAGTGTGAACTCAATCTTGTTTCCTTTGTATATATAGAATGTTTTGCTCTTGTCATTTTCAGGATTGTCTGCTTCTCTTCAACATTTGACAGACTGATTAGTATGTGTCTTGGGGAAGGCCTATTTGGATTTATTCTGTTTGGAGTTCATTGGGCTTCTTTGACTTGTATATTTATGTCCTTTATGAGGGTTGGGAAGTTTTCCCCCATTATACCCTCAACTACTCTTCTTAGCCCTTACTCATCTCTTCTCCTTTCTGGGACACCAATGATTCTTATATTTATGTGCTTTGTTTTGTCTATCATTTCCCTGAGATCCAATTCAATTTTTCCCATCTTTTTTGCCATTTGCTGTTTTGAGTCTCTGAAGTCAGTTATCACGTCCTCTATATCACTTAGTCTTTGTTCTCTCTCTTCAAATCTGTTGTTGTGTGCCTCTTGTATGTTCTTTATTTGGTCAACAGAGTCTTTATTTTCTGTGATACCCACTATTTTTCTATTTATTCTTTCAAATTCCTCTTTATGCTATTTTGTCTTCTTGGTCTCCTTTGTGTCACTTGCTATCCCACTTATTTTATTAAGTAGAGTTGTATGAATATCTTTGATTAGTTGCTCCAATGTCTGTGTCTCCTCTGGTGTTTTAATTTGGTCATTAGGCAGGGCTATATCTGTCTGTATTGTGATATGCTTAGTGATCTTCTGCTGTCTTTGTGGCATGTAAATATCTTGATTGATTTACTTTGGGAGTTGATTTCTTTCAGTAGTCTAAGGCCTTGTGTTTGCGGGATGGTTGTACAGCAGGGAGCAGGGTATGGGGTGGGACACTCCATGTGGTGATTTGTTTCAGGGCAGGTATAGGCACAGGTTGTGGATATTATACTGATGCTTATGAATGCGGGCGCCCAGCAGCCAGGGAGGATGTAGCTGTGTGGGTGCATGAGTCTGGGGGGTGTAACCCTGGTGTGTGCTGGTCTAATGCACAGGGCCGTCTGTGCACATGCATAGAGCTGTGGCAGCAGGTTGGAATTATGCCTTTGTGGATTGAGGGCTGATGTGACCTGGCTGCGCAGGTTGGTACTTTCTCAGAGCTGGGAAGTGAGGCTGAGGGCTGTGCACATGCGTGGTTCTTGAAATGCTGTAAAGTGCGGTTCCCAGAGCTGAATGACATGATCAGGGGTCCATGCATATGCATGGGCCTAGGAGTACTTTAATATGATGCGCAGAGCTCAGGGGGGCCGGGTGAGGCTGTGCGACACTATGGGCAGGGGGGCAGGGGTAGCCTGGGTATGGAGATTAGTGCCTGCAGCCTTTATGGACTGGCAGTAGCCTGCAGGGAATAGAGAGGGGGAGGTAGTGCTCAAGAGGGGTGGAGGAGAGGTGGGTTGGGCTGCACTTGGGGTGGGGGTGTGGGGCAGGTATGTGTACTGAGGGCTGGTGGGGTGGGGGCACCTGGAGCACGGGGAATGGAACTGGGTGAAGGGGTTCAGGTGTGTGGGGTGTGGGGTGAGTTGCCAGTCACAGGGCTGTGCTGGTGAGGGTAGTGTGCCCAAGGAATGCGGTGGCCTGGCTTACTTCCTAGTTCCCAGCTCCTGTTGGTGCGTTCCCGCTGGTTCCGCGCCTCTGTGCCTGGCTACAGCTTTCTGCCTCTCAGTTCCTCAGCCTCTGCAACTAGGGCTGCCCTATTTGGTGCAGAAGGCTCCCCTGGTCAGCCACACTCCCAAATTGCCGCCTCAGTCTCCCTCCTGTCCCTTCTCTTACTTTTCTGTGAAGCAGGGCTAAACTTGAGCTACTCTATTTGGCCATCTTCCCAGAAGTCTCCTCTAGAGGATTTTATGTTTGTTTATTTAAGGGATGCTTCCCTACAAATGCAAAAGTATTCTCAAATACACACCCATTGAAAAATTGTCCATTACTGTAGTGGACTTCTTCCCTGGACCTACCATTTGATCCTGTCTAATCCCATATTCTAATGCCATTTACAAATGGGTTTACTTGTATCTACTTTCAACAATTAATTGACCAGCCCCACTGTTGGGATATTTCTTTTGACTGGGGCACTCTTTCATTGTACTGAATTCATTTAAATGCTTCTGTTTTATAACTGGGTGGGATTTAGGGGTAATTCATTCAAAGGTGTGTATCCTATAAACAAATTACTCTCCTTTTGCTGCTAATGTTTAATTGGTTCTATTGAAAGGAAAAAAAAAAGAAAAAAGAAAAAAGGGAAAAGAAAGACCAAGATATAACTTTTGTAAAGGGAGGAGAAAAACTATGTCAATTTCTTTTAGATAAGACCTTTAAATACTTATAGTGATTATACAAAAGAGACCAAAAGCATTTTAGGGAGAAATGAAATAAATGGTAAACAATCATACCTCCAACATAGAGACTGCGTCATTTCCTCATTTAAAAGAAGGTGCTGGAAGTCAGAAAAACTGGCACTTGACTTAAGAAATAGAGCCCACGTTGGGCTTTTTCCCTTGTATTTTTGCAGAATTCACAGAGACCATCCTGTTAATTAGCTGCACTCTTTAAAATAACTAAGTAAACTAAGTAAAAAAAAGAAACTTAAGTCTGAGTAATTTGCATGTCAAGTGCCTGAAACTTTGTTCATTCAGAGAACATTTACAAGTAGATTTCTTCTTGATACCTCAAGAAGTAGGGAAAATTTCGTATCTGTTTTAGTTAGAAAGCTGTTCTCAATTGTGAATATCTGTGTGAAAAAAATGGAATCAATACATGTCATGAACTACATATTTGATGGAGTGTTCATATATAATTACCTTGGCATGCTATTATGGCAAAGGATATAGATGAAATTTCTGATAAAATCAAATCCAAACATCTCAGTGTACCAAATTTATGAGAATTAATAAACAAGATTAGCACAATTGAGAAAAATAGTGTGACTTCTTTGGGGGAGGGTTTCTTAACAGAGGAGAAAGAAGAAATTGTGGTTCAGGGTATTTAGCAAGAAGACCCCTTTTAGTTGACTCATCCAATGTGAAAATGAAATGAAGCCCCATCTATTCTGTAGTCAAGAAGATAATTAATGAGCCTCTCACTTCTAAATGAAGGCCTAAGGGGAATAAAGCAACCAGCTTCAAATTTAAAAAGAGAAGAGTGGTTACATGTTTGAAAGAATCCCAAGTCAAAATCACACCATTAGCGTTCGGATTTAAGTTCTTATTCATTTTCGGATGAGCTGGAACCCATGCTGAGCGCCTCTGCGGGGCCGCTACTTGTCACTGTAATTACCACCTTTAGTAAAGTAAGGAGAGAGGAGAGGACTGTCCCTTTCCTTTCTTTCAGACAAAGTCAGGTGGGTGGTAAATGCAGGAGCCCCTCAGATCCGTTCCACCGCGGATCTGAGGGCCATTCTTCTCCCTTAGATTTCAGGCAGACAAAAAGCTGCCGGAAATGAGGATGGGATCTAGAAAGAACATTAGAAGTCAGTCATCAGATTTTGGATCCCCTACTTGTCAATTCAAGGCACTGGCTTGAACGATCTCTGAGGGAAATTTGTCCATCTAATGACGACACTAGTTAACAATTTAAATGCCAACAATATATAGTTATGTTGTGAATACTTCACTTGCATCGTCTTCTTTAATCTTTGTCACAACCCTTTGTGATGGAGACTATTACCCCTATATTACATATAGGGGAACAGGCTGAGAGACTGAATGTTCTTTGCCCAGAACTTTGTCTGAGATCTAATATGGGCAGAATAAGATCTACATGTGATGATTCAAGATCCCAAGTTCAACCTCTGCTTCTATCCAATTGTATAGGCCAAACTGGTATTGGAGGGATATTGTTCTAGTTTGCTAGCTGCCGGAATGCAACACACCAGAGATGGATTGGCTTTTAATAAAAGGGGATTTATTTCATTAGTTCTTCAGAGGAAAGGCAGCTAACTTTCAACTGAGGTTCTTTCTTACGTGGGAAGGCACAGGGTGATCTCTGCTGGCCTTCTCTCCAGGCCTCTGGGTTCCAACAGCTTTCCCTGGGGTGATTTCTTTCTGCATCTCCAAAAGCCTGGGCTGAGCTGCAAGTGCTGAGATGAAGTATGCTGAGCTGCTTGGGCTGTGCTATGCTGAGTCTCTCATTTAAGCACCAGTCAATTAAATCAAACATCATTCATTGCAGCAGGCACGCCTCCTATCTGACTGCAGATGTAATCAGCAACAGATGAGGTTCACATGCCATTGGCTCGTGTCCACAGCAATAGAACTAAAAGCACCTTTACCTGGCCAAGTTGACACTGGAATCTAACTACCACAGATATGATACAGACATCTGCTGGCTTATGGGCTGTCACTGTTCTAGTGCTGCCCCATATCCTGAAGGTCCAGTTTCTCAAGCTCCTTGATCCAGAGGGTCAAATGTATACCTCCAGCCAGCAAATATCCAAGGACAAAGGGGCCATATTACCTTTCTAGAAAGGGGGAAATTCTTGTCTCAGTTCTGAAAGCTCCACAAACATGCATTCTCTGATCCTCTCTGGAGAGCAATCTCAATGAGCATCTTTAGGTTGAAGAGAGAAGTAATGGCTTCAAATGAATGAGGAAGATGAATGTTTTTAGATTTAATAAATGGGGTCTAATTAACATCTTTAAAAATAAGGACATTGAACTCTATTAGCCCAGATTTCTTAGAATTGTGTCCCTTACTGTGCCCCCGATGATATGGCTTTTGGGTGTGGGTGTGGGGGTTAACCCTTTGTCTTTGGGACTCTTCCTTGCTCTTCCTTGAACCACAAGAAAGGAAAAAATCTATATGATAAAGCCTTTGAACTATATTATCTAAATAGGTCCCAGGGAAAGGAAAACAACTTCTTAGTAAACATGCCCTTTCATTTCAAAATGATAGCTCCAGGGGCATTTCCTTCATAAACCATGATCAAATATCCAACCATAGAACAAATCTAGTAAATTATATTAGTAGCTATTTAAATTCAAACCAGAGAAGCACTAGCAGTGAAGCACTCTGGGTTGTTGTCTCAAATTTATCATTAATTGTGGAAGTATCTCATAACTAAGTCAGTCACTTTTCTCTTCTGTGTTCAATTTTCTTATCTACAAAATGAGAATAATAGTGCCTTTCCTAACTAATGTTTGGTAAGGATTGAAAGGATACAAATGATTGTGAAATATTTAGAATAACAATGGGCTAGATAAGTATAAGGCAGTATTACATATAGCGTTTTTCTTAATTAGCTTAATTTTTACCCAAAACTTTGAGAATATGCCAAGAAGTACGCTAAAAAGACCTGTACAAAGTACATACTACTTAGAGTTACTTTAAGTAAATTGTTTAACCTCTTACTGGAGTAACAATATTACTGCACAAAATAATGGCAAAAAATTGCATCACCAGGAGGTTTACATATATCACTGTGGTACTTTAGCTGCTCTTCTACAATTTTCTCAAAGGGATAACTTCTCTTCCAAATTTCCAAGAGTTATTTTGAAAGCCATCTGCAGTAAAGTGTCCAAAGCAAAATCCTTTGTCACTCTCATTCACGGTGACAACATCCTCTCCATCACCTTAAGACTATCTTCCTGCATCCTCCAACAGCACCTGAACTTCCCCCTTTTAAAAAGAAACCCAGCCTCTCATGAACTTCAGTTATCACCTGCACGGAAATGATTCTGAAACCTGTATCCCAATTTTCATCTCTGTTGATACTTTGACTCAAAATATAAATAATTTTTCATCCTGTCCTCTCTACTTATCCCTTGTCATAGTTTACGTTCCCTCAGAAGCAGATCCTGAGACAAGAACCAGGGTGCAAATACTTCATCTGAGAGATGGTTCTAGGAAGCAAGGTAGGGGAACACAGAGTGAGGTAGGGAAGGGAAAAAAGCCAATAAAAGGTGTTTTATCAAGCAGGCCAGAAATGTGGGCCAGGGGGTCTCAGTTTCTCTGGGGTCATCTGCGGATCAGTATCGAACATGCTTCCTAGAAGGAGAAGCTGCAGTATTCATCCATCAGTATTGGTTAATCAATGTTATCAACATTAGGTTCACAGTCATAGCCTTATTTTCAACCCCTTTTTCTCTTTCACTTTTATCATCTACTCTCATATCAAAGCTAATTGTTCTTTTATATCATTCCTTTAATATGACTCGGTTGCACCTTTCCTTTTCTCTTCCCATGTCCGGCCTTCTAAGCCCCTTTGGCAGAGTTCTACAAATCCTCTGAGCTGGAATGCCTGTCCCCAGTCCCACCCTGAACATGGCTATGCACAGCTGCTGGAAGACCATTTACAGATTTTTTTTCACCTACCTAAGTGGTGCACAGTTTATTATTAAAGTCAAACTATTTGTCTCAAACATTCCTTTCTACTCAAACTTAGCCCTAGATAATCAAGCTACCTGTTGACTTTTGTGTGCTCTGTACCATCTTCTTGGCCTTGGCCCCTTTCCACCCTCATTCCATGCCCCTCTCCGCCTTCGTTCACTGCATTTCAGCCCCTTTTGCCGTCTTTCAATTCTTAAATATGTCATGCCCCTTCTCACCTCAGGGCCTTTGCACATGCTGAATCCCCTTCTTTGTAATATTTCTCTCTCGCCCTTCACTTATTTACTCATCTTCCTGCTTTCCTCACTGAGTCTTCCCTAACTTTCCCACCCAACTCCTAACTTAGTCCCCTAATAGGTCAGGTTACTTTTACATTCTCCCCCTGTATGTGTGTTTCTCCTTCATATCACGTCTCATGATGGCAGTTAATTAATGGAGTAATTACATGATTATTTTTAATATCTGCCATTCCCACTAGACTATACATTTCACGAGTATCTGTATTTTCCACTCATGTATCCCTAACACTTAGCATGCTGGTTGGCATATTGCAAGCACTTAAAACATATAAAAGAGTGAATATATGCAACTTTTGAGATGAAATAGTTTCTAAACAGCAATGTTCAATAAATGTTATGGACAGATCCACAAGTGAGCAACTTGAGAGGGTTCCCTGTAAATAGATGAAGAACAAAATGCACAAAATCATTACTATTCTTTATCTACAGCCAAAACATTGTATTGTTCATCATTTGTGAATTAACTATAATGAAACAGTAACATTTTCAGGGACATGATAACAATGGTGATAGCAAGAAACTTTTCTGAAAACAGTATGATTCTGGGAAATTGTTAAAGCTTGTGCTTACTCTCAAATTTAAGGAAAAATGCTTATGGCATTCATAGATGTTAGACAGTACAGTGAAGATTTAAAGCTTTGGAAATTTAGGGGACAGGTACAGCAGTCTCTTATACGTCAGAATAAGCAATTTTGACAAAGACATAAAGGGAATTTGATTTCACTTAATTTTATTTGATAGAACTTAACACTTGAACAACTGCTGTTTGATAGAGTATAAGAGTTTTAAAATTCTCTTTTCTCCCTAATGGATCCCAAAGTGAAATGTATCCATTTGTTCCATTGCAAATATTCAACTGCAGATTTGGGGGATAATAAAAGCTCTTGACTAGCTATTTAATTATTCAGTTGACTGCTAGAAAGGTGGAGCTGCCCATATAGGCTTCTGACTCAGAAATGATAATACACGTTTATTGTAAATGATAGCCACGTAATTCCAAAACAAACTTGTGGCAATCGAGATTGTTATCATGACAATGACAATTTGGCAATTAAATTATGCAAGAAGGTTTTTTTTTTTTTAATTCAGCGGTCATAAATTCTCTTTTTCACTTGACAGCCTTAAATATACTCTGTGAAAAGCATTATGTTCTTGAAACTTCTACATTGAACCCCCTCAGTGAGTAATTGTACAAAGAAAGGGTAACAATAAGGCATTTATAAATGTATCACTTTTCTATTCAGCAGTTACATTTCCTATAAGAAGAGTTTAATGTATATTTAATAGTAGACTTACTTTAAAATATGTAAATATCACTGAAAGGGAAAAACACATTAAAAGAAAGCACCATATTATCAATAATCAATTTCTGGTAAAACTTTAAAGTGTTCTCATTAATTATAGATGGAGCACTTTTCCTGTAGTATATTCCCATTTGTTTGACACCTGACAGGGCCTGTACCGATTTATTCACCCTCTTCTCTTTCATAGCATTCACTCCCTGGGGCCATTATTTCTAAGGGAAACCAAGCAACATAACTAGAAACTTTCATGAATGATTCATACCAGACTAGCCCAGAACATGCTCTTCCATACGATACGCTGATTAACTAAACCAGCGTGATGACTGAAGCTTCTGTGGCGTCACAAGGAAGTAATCTACTCACCAGGTCCTCAAGATTAGCTAAACCTAGCAGCTGCTAAAAGACCACCTTCTAGGCCTCACTGTGTTTGCAGGAAGTATTTGCAATGCCATCAGGATGCAGCATTTCCTGAACACACACACAGATTGAAAAGTTGCTCACCATTGGCACCTCCAAGACACTTAATACTGTCTTTTTCTCTTTTGTTTTTTAATATCCCTTTATTACTATGGAAGCATCACATTTACATTTGTGGAAAATTGGAAAACGGAGACAAGCATGCAAACAAGCACACAACAGTTTCACCTTCCTACCAGCCAGAATCACCATGTTTTATAGCTTAGTGCCTATGCTTCCGGGCCTTTCTGTATCTGTATGATTTATATACACACTCTAGGGGGTTTGTTGGTGACCCCAACCCACCAAAGAGATATGTGCATGTCCCAGAACCTTCTTTGGGGAAAGGCTCTTTGCCAATGTAATGAAGCTAAGGATCTCAAGTTGAGATCATTCTGGATTACCTGGATGGCCCCAAATTCAATGACGTGTGTCATTATAAGAGATACAGAAGAGAGACCTGGAGGAAAGGAGAAGGTCATGTAAAGAAAGAGGCAGAGATTAGGAGTTATGTAGACATAAGCCAAGACTTGGAGTCACCAGAAGCTTGAAGAGAAAAGGAGACATTCTCCGGTGAAGACTTTGGAGTGAGTATGACCCAGCCTAGTCCTTGATTTCAGGCTTCTAGCCTACCCAACTGCAAGATAAACTTCTGTTGTTTTCAGCCATTGAATTTTTGGTGATTTGTTACAGCAGCCAAAGGAAAATAATTTGTATGTATTTCTCTTTACAATTTTGAGCTCATAGTAAACACACTGTTCTGGAACTTGCTCTTTTCAGTCTATAACCATATTTCCACTTAGTATGTTTTTATGCCAGTTTAGTAGTTATCCATATTCAAATTCCCCCATTAGGCTAAAAATAACCTCACAGATGCTTTGACCTAGTCAGGAATCCCATCAAGACACACATGTAGCTTGTTGTGTCCCTTATTTCTCTCCAATCCATCATCATCCTCTTTTATGACATCAACTTGTTGAAGACACTGCGTGTGCTGGTTTGAAAGGATGTATGCCCCCTAGAAAAGCCATGTTTTAATTAAAGTCCCATTTCATAAAGATAGACTAATCCCTATTCAATACTGTATGTTTGAAACTGTAATCAGATCATCTCCCTGGATGATGTGATTTAGTTAAGAGTGGTTGTTAAGCTGGATTTGGTGATGACATGTCTCCACCCGTTTGGATGGGTCTTGATTGGTTTATTGGAGTCCTATAAAAGAGGAAATGTTTTGGAGAATGGGAGATTCAGAGAGAGCAGAGAATGGTGCAGCACCATGAAGCAGAGAGTCCACCAGGCAGCAACCTTTGGAGATGAAGAAGGAAAACGCCTCCCGGGGAGCTTCATGAAACTGGAAGCCAGGAGAGAAAGCTAGCAGATGACGCCGCGTTCGCTGCGTGCCCTTCCAGCTAAGAGAGAAGCCCTGACTGTGTTCACCATGTGCCCTTCCATTTGAGAGAGAAACCCTGAACTTCACTGGCCTTCTTGAACCAAGTTATGTTTCCTTGGATGTCCTTGATTGGACATTTCTATAGACTTATTTTAATTGGACATTTTCTTGGCCTTAGAACTGTAAACTAGCAATTTATTAAATTCCCCTTTTTAAAAGCCATTCCATTTCTGGTATATTGCATTCCAGCAGCTAGCAAACTAGAACACTGTGCCAGTTGTCCTGCGGAATATTTCATCTTCTAGATTTTTCTGGTTGCTTCCTTGTTGTGTCATTCAGCTTATTTCTCTACTGCCCTATCTCATATAACCTGGAAGTTAGATCTAAATGGATGATGGATCTCTGATAAATATTTTTATTAAGAATTTACAATAGGTTATTATATATCTAGAGCTGCTCTAGATATATCTCTATAGATATATAGATATAGCCACAAGTGGCTATTTGAATTTAAACTTGAATTCATTAAGATTAAAAATTTAGCTCCTCTGTTGCACTAGACACATTTCAAAGGCTCAGTAACCACATGTGGCTAGTAGTTAGTGCAGATATGAGTTTTTCCATCATTGCTGAAAGTTCTATTTGACACAACAGTTAGAGGTTAAGCCCATTTCTCCACTTCTTGTACTGGTCTTAGATATGTGACTTTCCTTGGCCAATGGGATACTAATAAACATGACACAAGCAAAGACATGAATATGTCTGTGTACTAGGGCTGGCCTGCATTTGCTGCTGAAATACCATGTGAAGGTCAGGCTAGCCTTCTGGAGGCTGAGAAAGTACATGGTGGGTACCCCCAGCCATGTCAGCTGAGGTCCAGACATGTGAATAAAGCCATCCTAGACTACCTTGGGAGAGTATGTAGAGGGACGCTTCAGCCATCCAGCCAGTCCTACCAACTGTCAGTCATGTGAATGAGTCCATCTGAGCTCAGTTGGCCCAAGCTGAGCTACCAGCTGACCACAAAGACCTGAACGGTGACCAGGCAGAAGAATCAACCTACAGAGCCCTGAAGACTAAGAAATGATTGTCAATTTTAGCCACTAGAATTTTGGGATGGTTTGTTACTCAGCAATAGATAACTGATACATGATCAGAAAGGAACTGGTGTGGTATCACTTTGGCCTTATATCAATGTTTCATTCTCCATCAACAATTCACCTGGTATATAATTTTTGCTTGTTATCAGTGATTTCATTAGGTTTTACAAAATGAAATTTGTCACTTCTATCATTCCTTCCAAACTTATTAACTGGGCTTCTTTTGTAAAGTAGAGACATTTGTTCATTAAGTGTAGTTAATTATCTTCTCATAGAGTTCCTACTGGAAAAGCAGAAAAGCATCTAATTTTCCCTCCTTTAATTACCAATCTTTAAAGAGTCATTTAAAGGCTGTCTCAGATAGAAAAGTAGATGATGTTTTTCAGGCTTTCTCTTTTTATAGTATCCTTATGAACTCATGAATTTATTAATTATTATTATTATTTTTTGGCATGAGCAGGCACTGGGAATTGAACCTGGGTCTCCGGCATGGCATGCAAGAACTCTGCCACCATGCCACCTGTTCTAGTTTGCTAGCTGCCGGAATGCAACACACCAGAGACGGACTGACTTTTAATAAAAGGGGATTTATTTTGTTAGTTCTTCAGAGGAAAGGCAGCTAACTTTCCACTGAGGCTCTTTCTTACGTGGAAGGCACAGGATGGTCTCTGCTGGTCTTCTCTCCAGGTCCCTGGGTTCCAACAACTTTCCCCGGGGTGACTTCTTTCTCCATCTCCAAAGGCCTGGGCTGAGTTGCAAGTGCTGAGATGAGGAATGCTGAGCTGCTTAGGCTGTGCTACGTTGAGTTCTCTCATTTAAGCACCAGCCAATTAAGTCAAATGTCACTCATTGCAGCAGACACGCCTCCTAGCCGACTGCAGATGTAATTAGCAACAAATGAGGCTCACGTACCATTGGCTTATGTCCGCAGCAACAAGACTAGGTATGCTCACCTGGCCAAGTTGACAACTGAATCTAACTAACACACCACCATTGCCCAACTGAAGTCATGAATTTTACGCAATAAATATGTTTTAACCTGCTACAATTATTTTTTTTTATGATCAAATTGACCCAACTTTGGCTACGGGTGCCCTTTCATGCTAGGTCTTATATCATTTTGGTACACCTCTGTTAACTTTGGGAGTTTCCTTTTCTTTTTCTCACTGAACAAGATAGTTGAGGCTCACCTTGTATCTTCCCTGCCCCATACCTGGAATCAGCTATTTCTCTAAGGAGTCCTGATTCCTTTAAGTAGGGAATATACTAAAGAACACGCGCCAGGCACCGCGATGCTTAGTGCTGCTAGATGACATTGCTTCCAGGCCATTTCATTTACAGAGATGCAACTTAGAGCCTATAAGGATTTCTCCCTTTCTCAGCCTCCTGGTTTTACTCTTGTTCTCAGATCTGCTCACAGCAGTTCTTATTCAACTTTCAACCTTCTTCTGTGTTTTGCAATTTAGGGAATTTTTAGCTTGTAGTACATTTCAGGATCCACCCTTCCTCCTTGTTCATTTCACTCCAGTTCTGCAGCCTTTTAGTTTGGGGGTTTCTATGGGTTCTCTGTCTCCTCAGCTTGCTGAAGATCTTATCTATGAGTTTTGTCTTTTATTACCTGAGATGCTTTGCCTGCTTTTCAGAAATTGAACTGGAAAGATTACAAATGAAACTGCCATCAATCCTCACCCTGAATATCTCAATCCAAACAAAGGGTGGACAGGTGACCCAGGCAAGGCCAATGAGAATGGTTCACCCTCTTGGTCATGGTCACTGTCACAGAGGGGCCTCTGACTCAAACCTCTCTGGTCAAGAGGCATCTGGGGCTTTTGCTGAAGCTATTGGACTTGAGTTGTACGAAGGTCAGCCTAGAACGCTGGTAGCTAAAGTGGTTCTCTCAAGGAGAGGACTTGACTGAACGTAAAGCCAACGTGGAAGAGATCAGGATTGAAAGGTAAGGAGAGACAGATTTCTGAGAATCTCGTTTGAACGCTTCAATCCAATTTTACCTGGAGCCAGACTACCTAGGCTTTTCACTTACGTAATTTAAAAAAATCACTTTTGATCCAGAAATCCCTTCCCTGAATATATATCTCAAAGAATAAAAAAACTGAAACTTAAACAAATCATGCATACATATGTAAATAGTGACATTATTCACGATCATCAAAAGATGGAAAAAATCCTAACGTCCATCAACAGATGAACGGATAAACAGAATGTGGAATATATATACGATGGGATATTACACAGTTGCAAAAAGGAATGCAGTCCTGATACATGCTACAACGTGAATGAACCTTGAAAACATGCTAAGGAAAGAAGATAGACATAAAAGTTTTCATTTGGTTTGATTCCATTTTATGAAATGTCCAGAATTGGTAATCCCATAGAAATGGAATACAGACTGGTATATGCCAAGGGCTGTGGGAAGGGCCTAATGGGGAGCAACTGCTTAATGGGTTTCCTTTTGGTCTGCTGAAAATATTTTGGGAGTAGATAGAGGTGATGGTTGTATAATTACTTATTCCAAATGCATGGCCCACAGTAATCCCCAATAATCCCCAATATGTAATAGCTAATACTATCATTACTATTTTTGAAAACCAGGTTCGGTTGGGTTTCTGTCATTTGCAAGTACAATAATAATAACAATGAAAATAATACTAAAGGTTTTTGAGAATTGTACTAGGCACGTCACATATTATTTCATTAACTCCTCACTTCAAGCCCATGAGATAAGTATTCTTCCTCCCATTTTATTGACTTAAAAAGAAATGGAGGCGGTGGTGTGATGATGGCTCAGTGGCAGAGTTCTCACCTGCCATGCTGGAGACCCGGGTTCGATTCCTGGTGCCTGCCCATGGGGAAAAAAAAAAAAAAAGTTACTAAAAATCTCTCCCCAGAGAATCAGTGTATAAAAAAACAATTTTCAGTTGTCCAAAACTCTTTAGGAAGGTATAGACTGGAGAAAGATCCCACAAATGCTGAACTGAAGAAAGAGAAAAACATCAGGTAGGAAACTTCCATCCCAGCGAGGCTGGTCCTCTCCCCTCCCCCTCTCTCGGTCTCACATAGCTCAGGAAGTACACAGAGGCAGCAGCCAGGATCCCTCCAACCTTCTACTGGGGACACAGGTTCTAAAATTTCTCACAGCAGTGAGAAATCAACTGTTTGGGGGACCCAGGGGACAGGCAAGGACATTTCAAGCCCAGGGTCAGTGAGGGACAAAGAGTCTGAGAAAACATGGTCAGAGATTATGTTTCCACCCCTGGGTCCTAGTGCCTACCTGTGAGGGAAGTAGTCCCATCCCTGCATTGCGCACGGCTGCAGACTGGAGCAGCTGGGGGAGTCCTCTACTGCAAGTAAAGTGGGGAAAACAGTCCCACATTGAGCCAGAGTTTGGATGGTGAAGTGAGAGCACAGCAACCCCACAGTTTCAGCCTCTACCCAGTCACAGGCTGCCAGGGCTTCGGAGGGCTATAGCTTCTGGGACGATTAAGTCACTGAACATTGCCATCTGCTGGGCAGGCTGAAAAGTGCAGGAGAATTATACGGCTTTTCACAGCCTCTCCAGACCCTATCCCAGGCCCATTGGAGCTTGTCCAACGCCCTGCATAGCTGCCTGGCCCTGCTTTGGTTTAGAAATATGGACAATCCAACTGTCAAAGCAGTGCCCTAATACAAAGTAGGCAACAACTAAACGCTAGACAAGGGGTAGAAATTGACATTCAGAATAGACCTATCAGGATAATCAGATGACCAGATATCAGCAAAAAATCACCTATACTAAAGCTCTAGAAGAAATGGCCCAGTAGAAGGAATAGATCAAAAAGTTGAAGGAGATACAGGATCTGGAATAACTAATCAAAGACGTATAAATAAATCTCCTGCATCAGCGCAGAGAAATGAAGGAAAATGTGTATAAAGAGATAAAGGATATTAAGAAGAAACCAGAACAGCATAAAGAAGAATTTGAAAGAATACATAGAAAAATAACAGATATTATGTAAGAAACACTGTAGATGAAATTAGAAATATACTGGAGACACACAACAGCAGATTTGAAAAGACAGAAAAAAGAATCAGTGAGCCAGAAGACATATCAACTGAATTTGAACATACGAAAGAACAAATGGAGAAAAAGATGAAAAAGTTTGAGCAGGGTCTCAGGGAAATTATTGACAACACAAAGAGCATAGATATAAGCATCATGGGTGTTCCAGAAGGAAAAGAGAAGGGGAAAGGGCCAGGAAAAATATTTGAAGAAATCATGGCTGAAAATTCCCAACCCTTCTAAGAGATAAAAAATATGAAAATCTAAGAAGCCCAATAATCAAAACAGAATAAATCCAAATAGATCCACTTCAAGACTCATAGTAAACAGACTATCAAATACCGAAGAGAAGGAGAAAGTTCTGAAAACAGCAAGAGAAAAGTGACACCATAAAGAAGGGAAGCCACAAGACTAAGTGCTGGTTTCTCATCAGACACCATGAAGTAAGAAGGCAGTGGTATGATACTGAAAGATTAGTTTACTGACAGTATACTTTCAGATATTGAAAGAGAAAAATTGCCGGCCAAGAATTTTCTATCCAGCAAAGCTGTTCTTCAAAAAGGACAGATAAACATAAAAGTATTAAATATATTATAATTTTAAATATTTACAGGTAAACAGAAGCTGAGTGAGTTTGTTATAAGAGACTGGCCCTACGAGAACAGCTAAAAGGAGTCCTACCAGCTGAAAAGATAAGACAGGAGAGAGAGGTTTGGAGGAGGATATAGAATTGAAGAATATTAGTAAGGATAACTTAAAAGATAAAAAGAGAATGACAGAAAAAATAGATCTGACAAATAAAAAACAAAGCGTAAGATGGTTGAATCAAGAACTGCTTTTACAGTAATAACTTTGAAAGTTCATGGATTAAACTCCCCCAATCAAAAGACCCAGATTGGCAGAATGGATTAGGAAATATGATCCCTGTATATGCTGTTTACAAGAGACTCATCTTAGAATGAAAGATGCAAATAGGTTGAAAGTGAAAGGATGGAAAAAGATATTCCATGCAAGTAGTGACAAAAAGGAAGCTGTGGTAGTTATATTACTATCAGACAAAATAGACTTTAAATGCGAAAATGTTATAGGAGATAGAGAAGGACATTTTATCATAATAAAAGGGATAATTCAACAAGAAGAAATACAAATCATAAATATCTATGCTCCTGATCAAGATGCCCCAAATAACACGAGGCAAACACTGGCAAAACTGAAGGAAGTAATAGACAACTGTACCATAATAATGGGAGAATTCAACTCTCTCTCCAAAAGATAGAACAACTAAGCAGAGGATCAATAATGGAGAAACTAAATAATACGATAAATGAATTAGACCTAACAGACATATATAGAACACATTCTTCTCAAGTGCTCATGGGACATTCTCAAGGATAGACCATATGCTGGGGCACAAAACAGGTCTTAAAAATTTTTAAAGATTGAAATTACAGAATACTTTCTTGGATCGTACGCAATGAAGCTGGAAATCAACAACAAATGGAGAACTAGAAAATACACAAACATATGGAGTTAAACAATACTCTCTTAAACAATCAGTGGGTCAAAGAAGAAATTGCAAGAGGAATCAGTAAATATCTTGGGACGAATGAAAATAAGAACACAACATATCAAAACTTGCAGGATACAGTGAAGGCAGTGCTGAGGAGGAAATTTATAGCTCTAAACACCTATATCAAGGAGGCAAGAGCTAAAATCAGTGACCAAACTGAACAACTGGAGGAAAAAACAGCAAATTAATCCCAAAGCAAGCAGAAGGAAAGAAATAACAAAGATTAGAGCTGAAATTAATGAAATGGAGAATAAAAAAACAATAGCGAGAACCAATAAAACCAAAAGTTGGTTCTTTGAGAGGATCAATAAAATCGACAAACCCTTATGTAGACTGACCAAAGACAACAAAGAGAGAAGCTACAAATAAATAAAATCAGAAATGAGAGAGGGGGCATTATTATGGGTTCCAAGAAATAAAAAAGATACTAAGTGGTTACTATGAACAACTGTATGCCAATAAACTAGACAACTTAGATGAAACGGACAACTTCCTACAAATACATGAACAACCTACATTGACTCAAGAAGAAACAAACCAATCACAGGAATGAGATCAAATGAGTCATCAAAACCCTACCAACAGGGGGTGCAAGGATAGTTCAGTGGTAGAATACTCACCTGCCATGCGGGAGACCCGGGTTCAATTTCCAGTCCCTGAACTTACCCAAACACAAACAAACTTGCAAAACAAACAAAAATTCAACAAATGGTGCTGCAATAATGGATACTCACCTGGAAAAATAATGAAATGTGACTCCACTATACAGCATACAAAAACAAAGCAAAACAAAACAAAAGACCCACCAACAAAGAAAAGCCCAGGACTAGATGGCTTCACAGGTGAGTTTTACCAAGCATTCCAAGAAGAAGTAATACCATTCCTACTCAAACTCTTCCAAAAAAATTGAAGAAGAGGGAACACTACATAATTCATTCTATGAAGCCAACATTACCCTAATAGCTAGCCAGATAAAGATATTACAAGAAAAGAAAACTTCAGACCAATCTCTAATGGATATAGATGCAAAAACCTTCAACAAAATACTTGCAAATAGAATCCAAAAGTATATTAAAAGAATTATACATCAAACCAACTGGGTTTTTTAAAAGATATTTTTATTGACAAATCTTAACACACAGTCCACACATGGTGTACAATCAATGGTCACAATTATCATCGCATAGTTGTGTATTCATCACCATGATCATCACTCCAGAAAAGAAATAAAAAGAAAAAAGAAAAGACTTATATATCCCATACCCTTTACCCCCCCGTCATTGACTGCTAGAATTTCCATCTACCCAATTTATTTTACCCCTTATCCCTCTTACCCCTTAATAAATAAAGTATTATTTATTTATTTTAATCCATATTTTTTAATTCATCTGTCCATACCCTGGATAAACGAGGCATTAGACACAAGGTTTTCACAATCACACAGTCACACTGTACAAGTTATATCTTTATACAGTCATCTTCAAGAATCAAGGCTACTGGAACATAGCTCAACAGTTTCAGGTACTTCCCTCCAATCACTCTAATACACCACAAAATAAAAAAGGATATCTATATAATGCATAAGAATAACTTCTCAATTCTGTTTGAAATCTCTCAGCCACTGAAACTTTATTTTGCCTCATTTCTCTCTTCCCTTTTGCAGTCAAGAAGGTTTTTTCAATCTCATGATGCCAGGTCCTGGCTCATCCCAGGATTTCTGTCCCATGTTGCCAGAGAGATTTATAGCCCTGGGAGTCACATCCTATGTAGAGGGGAGGGTAGTGAGTTCACCTGCCGAGTTGGCTTAGAGAAAGTAGCCACATCTGAGCAACAAAAGAGGTTCTCTGGGGGTGACTCTTAGGACTGATGTTAAGTAGGCTTAGCCTAACCTTTGTAGGAATAAGTTTCGTAGGGGTGTACTCCAAGATCGAGGGCTTTGCCTATTGATTTGGTTGTCCCTATTGCTTGCGAGCATATCAGAAATTTTCCAAATGGGGAAGTTGAGTATTTCCTCCCTTCTCCCCAGTACCCCAAAGGGACTTTGCAAATACTTCTTTATTCACTGCCCAAATTACTCTGGAATATATTGGGGCATCACACTAACATGGTCAAACCAATAAGATCTCATACCCTAGTCAAGATTCCATGTACTTATGGTGTTCAACTAAACTGATCATACAAGTTACATTAGGTAATATGCTACCCAAAATACAAATTTTGCACCAAATAAACAAACATCTCTCCCTTTGGTCTTACACAAAAGTTGAAGTTTTCAAATATGGATGATATTATCCTTTACCTTGTATTCTGATCTACCTTAGTCCTGTCCAGATCAGCTTCCTTCATATCTCTAGTTGAAGTCTGATCCCTTTTTCAACTTTCTAAACAGTTCCTGTATGGGGTAGTGCTGACTTCCATAGCTTCAGAGCTCTAACTCTGTGTCTCAGGTGTCACATAAATACCCTAAGTTTCTGGGAATGACCAGGTTATATACAAACAGCTCAGTATCTCAGAATTTAGAAATAACAGTTACAACTTCTGAATATATGTGACTGCTGTAAGAGCTTACAATCTAGGGCCCTTTACAATAGGACCCAACCTGGTAACCCATGTTCTCGACTTCAGCTCACCAAGTTTTTATATTACAGATATTTCATATGAATGAGGCATGACAATATTTGTCTTTTTATTCTGACATTTCATTCAACATACAATCCTTAAGGTTCATTCACCTAGCTGCCTGCCTCACAACTTCATTCCTTCTTGTGGTCACTTAGTAGTCTGTTATATGCATACACCATTCTTTAGTACCCTTAGGCCACTTACATCCATTGCGAGTCATAAACACTGCTGCCGTAAACACCAGTGTGCAAATGTCCGATAGTGTCCCCACACTCAGTTCCTCCAGGTATATACTGAGCAATGGGGTTGCAGGGTCATATGGCAACCCCACCCCTAGCCTCCTGTGGAACCACCACACTGCCCTCCAGAGGGACCACACCTCTCAATTTCCTTGCTGACATTGAATAGGTACATCTGTTTCTCTCCATTTTCTCTAGTACCTGGTTTTCTGTGCTCATTTTTAAACGGTTTTATTCACACTTCATATAATCTAACCTAAATATATAGTCGTGCCTTTGTCTCTATAATCTATAAGAAGACAGTTCCTTTTCTTCCACAAAGAAACCATACCCCTCCCCCAGGCCTCTCCACCTGTTGACATTTAGTGTTGGCATAATGCCTTTGTCACATTCAGCAGAAGCATGTTGCAATGTTACTGTTGACTATAGACTCTCGCTTGCATCGATTGTACTTTTTCCTGTTTACCATCCATTTTCAATCCCTTGCAATGTTGACATTCATTTGTTCTCCCTTGTGCAAAAACATTTTTCCTTTGTACATTTAATCACCATCCTTGTCCACTCTAGGCATTTCTACATTATACCGTCCCAGTCTTTATCCTCTGTCTTTCCTTCTGGTGTCATACGTGCCCCCAGCCCTCCTCCCTTAACCATATCACACTCAGCTGCATTCAGCAGACTTCACGACTTAATTCTGTATATCATTGTGCCTCCATCAGCTAGTATTGTGCTATCCATTGCTGAATTTTTACCATCAGTCCTGTTGCACAATCTGTATTCCTTCAGCACCAATTGCCCACTCTGTCCCCTCTTTCGATCTTCTGATAACGTATGTTTTTGACTTCAACTCTTAAAGTTCACTCGTTAATGTTAGTTCCTATTAGTGAGACCATACAGTATCTATCCTTTTGTCTCTGGCTAATTTCACTCAGCATAACTCAAGGTTCATTTACATTGTTACATGCTTCATGACTTTATTCTGTTTTATAATTGCATAATATTCCATCTTATGTATATCCACAGCGTGTTTAGTCACCCATCCATGATGGACACAAAACTTTTAAAAGAAAATGTAGGGTAATATTTTATAAATTTTGTAATAGGAGGTGGCTTCTTAGCTCTTACACCCAAAGCATGAATGTTGAAAAAAGAAACAGATAAATGGGAACTTCGGAAAATTAAATACTTTGTGCATAGGAGAACTTTGTCAGGAAAGTAAAAAGGCAACCAGTGCAATGAGAGACAATATTTGGGAACCACATATCAGATAAGGGTTTACTATCCAGAATGTATAAAGAGATTCTTCAACTCAACAACAAAAAGGCAAACAAGCCAATTAAAAAATGGACAAAAGACATGAAAGACACTTCTCAGAAGAGGAAATACAAATGGCTAAAAGTCACATGAAAAGATACTCAACTTCACTGC
>PVIY010041966.1:0-21292 GCA_004026745.1 Myrmecophaga tridactyla | reverse complement strand
TGATTTAGAAGATATATTTTTTCTTTTCTCATTTCAGACTTCAAAACCCTTCTGGGTATGTTCCGGTACTGAAATATATTATTCTATTTGCAGAAGATCATATGTACGAATTAAAAATGTCCAATATAGCACACTAATAGTGTTCATCTTTGTATCAGTCGCATACCTAGTAATTTTAAATATATAAAATTAAATTTCAAAAAAAAAAAAAAAAAAAGGTAAGTCATTTGACTTTTGAAAAACTTCCAATGTCTTCACACCTGTCAAAGCAGATCTGTTGGCATCCTGACAATAGACTACAAAGCTCCTAGTTTGCCCTCCTTTACCTCTGTGACCCCACTTAATACAGCTCTGACCCTCACTCATCCAGTTCTTGCCTCTCACTTTTGATTATTTTCCAACTTTTTTCCTTTTTTTAGGATTTTACATTTGCTATTCCTTCTGCCTGTCCTTCCTCACCTCACCCACCAGATACCTTCATAGCTTGCTCTCTCACTCTTTTCAAGTCCTTGCTTGTTTTCTGAATGAAGCCTTCTTTGTCCACTCAATAAAGATTTTGACTTCCCCTCTGTTCTAGTTTGCTAACTGCCAGAATGCAATATACCAGGAATGGAACAGCCTTTAAAAGGGGAATTTAATAATTGCAAGGTTTACAGTTCTAAGGTCAAGAAAATGTCTGAATTAAAATAAGTCTATAGAAGTGTCTGAACTAAGGCATCCAGGGAAAGATACCTTGGTTCAAGAAGGCTGATGACATTCAGCATTTCTCTCTCAACTAGGAAGGCACATAGGGAAAATGGCAATACTCTTCTAGCTTTCTCTTCTTGCTTCCTGCTTCATGAAGCTCCCTGGGAGGCATTTTTCTTCTTAAGTTCCAAAGGTCACTGGCTGGTGGACTCTCTGCTTCTTGTGGTTATGCCATTCTCTAGCTACTTCCAAACTACTTCTTCTTTTAAAGGATTCCAGTAAAACCAATCAAGACCCACTGGAAAGGTGGAGATAAATCTCCATCTAATCAAGTTTAATACCCACACTTGATTGAGTCACATCTCTATGGAGATAAGCTAATTAAAGTTTCCAACATATAGTACTGAATAAGGATTAGAAGAAACCATTGCTTCCATAAGGTTGATTAGGATTAAAACATGGCTTTTCTATGGTACATAAACCTTTTCAAACTGGCACATCCTTTAAGAAAAATTTCCTATTCCCATTCCTGCTTTATTTTTTTCCATATTATTGATCATCTTCTTTCAGACTACACAGTTTACTGAATTTTTTTTATGGTGATGTTTATTGTTTTTCTACCTCTAGAAAATATTAGCTATGAAAGCAGAGACTTTTGGCTTCTTTGTTGCTTCTGAATTCCTAAAACCTAAGAATCAATAAACACATACCAAATCAATAAATAAGCTGTGAACTCTCTCTCTCTCTCTCTCTCTCTCTCTCTCTGTGTGTAAGTATGTGAGAAATAGCTCACAATCACTTTGCTATAACCAGTGGCATGGTGAAATGTCTCCACCTCTCCCTCCTTGAAACATGTGGGGATAATTATCACCTACCATTCTCAACAGAAATGGACAAGTTCCTTCTAACATTTTAGAGTATATAGTTGCTTCTCAAATGTGATTTTGCACTAGTTTATGAATAGAATTTCTTGCTTTGTTCTAGAGGAAATATTAAAGTTTTCATTCAAATGTTGATCTATAGAACTTATAACCACAATGAAAATGTGGTAAGAAATGTGAAGTCCTGACTTCTCTTCAGGCCAAACTGGAGGAAATAATTTGGAGAGAAAATGGAAAAGTAAAATAAAAATGTCTTTCCTTTGAAGCTAATACACTATAGAGCTAATAAAAGCTATTATTTGAAAAGCAAGTTGCCAATAAAATAAACTGACATGCAAATTTTTAATAAATACTTGAAAATAAACTTTTTAAATAGAAAATTTAAATTAAGATAGCTATAAAATAACACATTCTACTATTGGAAAATTTTAACAAACAATAAATTACAGGGATAGTGAGGATAATGGATATTGGGCCCATTCATATGGGGTTGTAGGAACAAAAGGAACATTAAACGGCTACCTGCATTGGTTGTTGCCAGGTAAAAACCCTTTTCCAAGAAAGGATTTTCCAGAAGTCAAAACTAAATCGACCCCAGGGACTTCCTGAGAAGCAGAATGCACCCTCTAGAATTGCAGTTGAACACAACTGGTAATAAGTCAGTTTGGGTCCATTAAAGACAGCTTTTCAGACAAGCACACCATACTAATCAATGTATATCTGCCACCCTACTTAGTAAGAACCCACCCCTTTTTAAATAAGGAATTTTAATGTCAGTGAGTCATTGTAATCCCTCCCTTGGGAATGTGCCAATGCCTTTTAGCAGCTGAGACCACATGGCCACTGAGACTCTCATTGTGGCTCCACATGTTTGAGATCTCCCTGTTTGAGCACTTTCTCCTTCAGTAAACCTTCAGCTTTGATTGCACTAGTGACTCTAGTGACTTTGTTTCTTTTGACAGTCTTAGCATCTTAAGTGGGATCTAGAGAAGACCCAAACCCCACTCAGATGATGAGTGATCCAGTGCAGAACCTATAGGACACACTGTCAGCATCAACTGCTCTCTCACCACCCCAGAGAGGTAGGAGTTAGTTTATCCCAGATCCAGATTTTAGCTCTGCTCTTTTTGTGCTTTGACTTCTTTAGGTATATTTGTTCTTTCAGTTTGCTCCACACATTAACTTTGTGAGTGTCTTTTTCTGTCTGTGTAGGGAGGGTATGGACATTTCAGTATGCCTTAAGACAGCCACTTTTCTTTTTGTAGTGCCCCTGTATAATTTTCACTTTTGGGACCTGGTTGAATATGGGCTTTTTTGTCTAAATCTCTGTCCTTATTTCCTGGGAATGAACCCTGTTGCCTATATGCTTTTTAAAAATATTTTTATTTAAGAAAACAAGCAATACACATAGAACCACCAAAAATGGATATCTCAGTTAGCTTAACCATAGGCATATTTAAATAAAATATCCACATAATCATTATAAAACCTGTATCTGCACAGTAATTTTCATAAATCAATTTAAAATTAAGGCAACAAGGAAAAAATCTATAAATTCAGATAGGAAAGTTCTTAAATTCTAAATATTAAACACTAATTTACATACCATTCAAAACTGTGAATGTTCTTAAAAATATCAAGTAGAAAGTTCTTACAAATATTGCATTGCTATAATAATGACCTATGTTACTAAACATTTTCCTGACTTCAGGAAAATATGAAGATACAAAAATTTTACAATTAACATATGAAAACCTTAACCTCCTAAAATGGATATCTTAGTTAGCTTATCTACAGGCATATTTTTAAAAAATGTCTAACTAATCATCATAAAGCTGTGCGTACAATATGTTTCATAAACCAATTTAAAATTAAAACAAGGGAGGAAAAAATCTATAGACACAGACAGAGTTTCTTAAATTCTAAATATTAAACACAATCTTAAATACCATTTAATTAACTGTCAAAACTCTGTGTGTTTTCAAAATATCAAGTAAAAAGTTATTACAAATATCAACTTTGCTATAGTAGTGAGATATAGTACTAAATATTTTCAATTTTTGATTTCAGGAATTTCTCTTATCTAATGTTACTATAGCTACCATTTTTTGCAGTAAAATATAACATACACACACACACATAAAGAAAAGAAAGAAAAAAGCAGTAATTTTCAAAGCACACTTCAACAAGCAGCTACAGAACAGTTCCCAGAGTTTGTCATGGGTTACCATTCCCTCATCTCAGATTTTTCCTTCTAGCTGCTCCAAAACACTGATGGCTTCACCAAAATCATAATAATGGAATCATACAGTATCTGTCCTTTTGTGTCTGACTTCTTTCACTCAGCATTATGTCCTCAAGGTTCATCCATGTTGTCTTATGTTTCAGGACATCATTTTGCCTAAATGCTGCACAATATTCCAACATTTTGTTTATCCACTCATCTGTTGATGGGGACCTGGATTGTTTCCATCTCTTGGCAATTATGAATACTGCAAATATGGACATTCGTGTGCACATGTCTGTTTGTGTCACTACTCTCAACTTTTCTGGATATATACTGAGTATTGGTACTGATGTGCCATAGGGCAACTCAATATTTAGTTTTCTGGGGAATCGCCAAACTGACTTCCACAATGGCTGAACCATTTTACATTCCTGCCAACAGTGAATAAGAGTTCCAATTTCTCTGCATCCTCTCCAACATTTATGTTTACTGTTTGTTTAATAGCAGTCATTCTTATAGGTGTAAGGGGATATCTCACAGCCTGTTCTATAAGCATAAAGTTTAAGAAGCTACCTCCTATTACTAGATCTTGAAGATGTTACCATACTTTAAAGTCAGGAAATGATAGTCCTCCCACTTTGCTTTTCTTTTTTAGGATATCTTTAGTCATTCAAGGTCTCCTTCCCTTTGATATAAATTTGATAACAAGCTTTTCCAAATCTCCAAATAAGTTCTTGAGATTTTGATTGGTATTGCATTGACTCTGTAGATAGTTTGGGTAGAATTAACGTCTTGATGATAGTCAACCTTCCTATCCATAAGCATGGAATATCTTTCCATCTATTTAGGTAATTGTTTATTTCTTTTAGCATTTTTTTTTTTTTTGTAATTTTCTGGTATATTCCTTGACATCCCTGATTAGGCCTATTCCTAGATGCCTGATTCTTCTGATCACTATTCTGAATGGAATTTTCTCCTTAGTTGTCACCTCAGGTAGGTCATTGCTTGTGTATATAGAAACATTACTTATTTTTGTACATTAATCTTGCATCCTACAACTTTGCTGAATTTGTTTATTAGCTCAAGTAGTTTTGCTGCAGAATTCTCAGGGTTTTCTAAGTATAGGATCATTTCATCTGCAAATAATGAAAGTTTTTTTTAACTTTTTAATTGTATAATAGAACATATATGCAAAGCAAAGAAAGAAAAAACCAATAGTTTCAAAGTACTCCTCAACAAGTAGTTACAAGGCAGATCCCAGAGCTTGTCATGGGCTACCATACTATCCTCTCAGATTTTTCCTTCTAGATGTTCCAGAACATTGGAGGCTAGAATGTATAATGCCCAATGGCCACAGCCCATCAACGTTCTCAGTTTTAGATAATTTCATTGTTCCCAAGAGAAAGATAATCATTTAACACACCCTCACTAAATAGGAAATCTAAACCTACTTTTAACTCTTGCCTCTCCCCCATTATTTGCCACTGCTGTTGCTGGGGTAGTGCTGATGTTTTCCTTTTACATATAGCCCATAGTATGCTATAACATTTCCTCCCCTGCAACCTGGACTTAAACACTCTTTGTACATGAATCATACCTTTGAAGTAGTTCTTGCAAAAACTAATTTATATTTCTAGTTTTAATCAGTGGTACATGTAAGTCTATACAATCTCTTCAATCTTGTTCATCTTTAATATGGTAATATTACTTATAGACCCACTAGAGAACTGACTTCACTTCCATTTATTCCCTTACATTGGAGCTCAATCTCATTAGCTAACCATTCACCCATATCTAGCTTCTATGTATCTCTAAGTTCCTTATATTCTGTATTATAAGCCTCTGATTTTACCTTTACCATGGTCTTAAAAGTGGAATCACACAGTATCTATCCTTTTGTGTCTGGATTATTTCACTCAAAATTATGTCCTCAAGGCTCATCCATCTTGTCATGTTCTTCAGGGCATCATGTCATCTTACTGCTGCATTTTATTCCATCATAAAAAAAAATTCCATCGTATGTATATACCAAATTTTGTTAATCCACTCATTTGTTTATGGGCATTTGGTTTGTTTCCATCTTTTGGTGATTGTGAATAATGCTGCTATGAAGATTGATGTGCAAATGTCTGTGTTATTGCTTTCAGCTCTTCTGGGTATATACCAAGTAGTGCAATGCTGGGTCATAGAACATTATGAGCTATGACCCAGCCGAACTGTGTTCCATAGTGGCTACACTAGGGAAATGTAGCTGCAAAACTGTCTTCCGTAGTGGCTACAACATTATACACTACCACTAGAAGTGCTTAAGTGTCCTAATTTCTCTATATCCTCTCCAACTTTTATAGTTTCCTGTTTGTTTAGTAGCAACCATTCTTATAGATTGAGGTGGTATCTCATTGTAATCTTGATCTGCATTTCCCTTATAGCCAGTGAAAATGAATTTCTCTTCATGTGCTTTTGAGCCATCTGTATTTGCTCTTCAGAAAAATGCCTATTCATATCTTCAGCCCATTCTATAATTGGGTTGTTTGTTCTTTTGTTGTTGAGTTGTATGATTTCTTTATATATACAGGATATCAAACCTTTGTCTGATATATGATATTTTCTCCCACTGAGTTGGCTGCCTCTTCACCTTTTTGATAAGGTCCTTTGAAGTGCAGAAGCATTTGATTTTGAGGAGTTCCCATTTATCTATTTTATCTTTTGTTGCTTGTGCTTTGGGTGTAAAGTTTAGGAAGCTACCTCCTATAACTATATCTTGAAGATGTTTCCTTACATTTTCTTCTAGAAACTTTACGGTGCTACTTCTTATATTTAGGTGTTTGATCCACTTTGAGTTAATTTTTATGTAGGGTATAAGGTAGGGGTCCTCTTTCATTCTTTTGGCTATTGATATCCAGTCTTCCCATGCCCATGTATTGAAAAAACGATTTTATCCCAGTTCAGTGGATTTGGGGGCCTTGTCAAAAATCAGTTGACCATAGATTTGGTGGTCTATTTCTGCACTCTCAATTTGATTCCATTGGTCAATACTTCTATTTTTGTCCCAGTACCATACTGTTTTGACCATTGTGGCTTTATAATAGGTTTTAAAGTCAGGAACTGTTTATCCTCTCACTTCATTCCTCTTTTTTTGGATGTTTGTAGATATTTGGGGTCTCTTTCTTTTCCAGATGAATTTGGTAACTAGTTTCTCCAAATGTTCAAAATAGGTTGTTGGGCTTTTGATTGGTACTGCTTTGACTCTGTAGATCAATTTGGGTAGAAGTGACATCTTAACTATATTTAGCATTCCTATCTTTTCACCTATTTAAATCTTCTTTGATTTCTTTTAGTAGTGTTATGTAGTTTTCCCTGTACAAGTCCTGTACACCCCTAGTTAAGTTCATTCCTAGTACTTGATTCTTTTAGTTGCTATTTTGAATGGAATTTTTTCTTTAACTGACTCCTTAGTTAGGTCATTGTTTGTATATAGAAACGTTACTGGTGTTGGAACATTAATTTTATATCCCACAACCTTGCTTAATTTGTTTATTAGCTCAAGTAACGTTGTTGTCGATTTCTCAGGATTTTCCAAGTATAGTATCATGACATCTGCAGGTAATGCAAGTTTTACTTCTTTCTTTCCAATTTGGATGCCCATTATTTCTTTTTCCTGTCTGATTGCTCTAGTTAGAACTTCTAGCACAATGTTGAATAATAATAGTGACAGTGGGCGTATTTGTCTCATTCCTGATCTTAGGAGGAAAGATTTCAGTCTTTCTCCATTGAATATAATGCTGGCTATCAGTTTTTCATATATTCCCTTTATCATATTGAGGAAGTTACTCCTTGATTCCTATCTTTTGAAGTGTTTTTATAAGAAAAGGATGTTGAATTTTGTTGAATGCTTTTTCAGCATCAACCAATATGATTGTGTGTTTTCCTTTCAATTTGTTAATGTGCTGTATTACATTAATTGATTTTCTTGAGTTGAACCATCCTTGCATTTCTGGTATAAACCTCACTTGGTCATGGTGTATAATTCTTTAAATGTGTTGTTGGAATTGTTTGCTAGTATTTTATTGAGGATGTTTGTATCTATGGTCATTAGTGAGATTGGCCTGTAGTTTCCTTTCTTATAGACTCTATACCTGGCTTTGGTATTAAAATGATACAACTTCATATAATGAGTTAGGTAGTGTTCCTTTTTCCTCATTTTTTTTCAAAAAGTTGAGCAGGATTGGTGTTAGTTCTTTTTGGAATGTTTGATAAAGTTCCCCTGTGAAGCCATCTGGCCTTGGGCTTTTCTTTGTAGGAAAATTTTTGATGACTGGTTGTTTCTCCTTACTTGTGATTGGTTTATTGAGATCTTCTATTTCTTCCAGAATCAGTGTAACTTGTTTATCTGTTTCCAGGAATTTGTACATTTCATCAGTTGTCTAGTTTGTTGGCATATAGTTGTTCATAGTATCCTCTAATGATTTCTTTTATTTCTTCAGGATCTGTGGTAATGCACCCCTTTTCATTTCTGATTTTGCTTACTTGCATCCTCTCTTTTTTTTTTGTCATTTTTGCTAGTGGCCAATCAATTTTATTGATTTTCTCAAAGAATCAACTTTTGGTTTTATTGATTCTTTCTATTGTTATTTTGTTCTCCCATTCATTTATCTGTGCTTTAGTCTTTGTTGTTTCTCTTCTTCTATTTGCTTTGGGGTTAGTTTACTGTTCTTTCTCAAGTTCCCCCAGGTGAGTAGTCCTTGATTTTTCTTGCTTTTTAATATAGGCACTTAGGGCAATAAATTTCCCTCTCAGCACAGCCTTTGCTGCATCCCACAAATTCTGATATGTTGTATTATCATTTTCTTCCATCTCCAGACAGCTACTGATTTCTCTAACAATTTCTTCTTTGACCCACTGTTTGTTTAAGACTGTATTATTTAATTTCCTTACATTTGTGAACGTTTTCATTCTTTGGTGGTTATTGAGATCCAGCTTCAGTCCATTGTAATCAGAGAAAGCAGTTTGAATAATTTCAATGTTTTTAAATTTATAAAGATCTGTTTTGTGCCCCAGCATATGATCTATCCTGGAGAATGTTCCATGAGCACTAGAGAATAATATATATCCTGGTGTTTTAGGATGTAGTGACCTACATATGTCTGTTGGGTCTAATTCATTTATCAAGTTGTTTAACTGCTCTATTTCCTTGTTGATCTTCTGTCTGGTTGTTCTATCTATAGAGGAGAGTGATCTATTGAGGTCCCTTACTATTATTGTTGAAACATCTATCACACCTTTCAGTTTTGCCCATGTCTGTCTCATGTACTTTGGAGCTCTTTGATTGGGAGCATAAACATTTATGATTGTTATTTCTTCTTGGCGATTTGTTGCTTTAATTCATATATAGTGCCCTTCTTTGTCTCTTATGATGTCTGTATATTTAATGTCTATTTTTTCCAATATTAGCATAGCTGCTCATGCTTTCTCTTGGTTACAACTTGTGTGGAAAATCTTTTTCCATCCTTTCACTTTCAATCTCTTTGTTTTCTTGTGTCTCAGATGAATCTTTCATAAGCAGCATATAGCTGTATTATAGTAATCCATTCTGCTAATCCGTATCTTTCAATTGGTAAGTTTAGTCCATTAAAATTCAAAGTTATTACTGAAAAGGCATTTCTTGAATAAATCATCTTATGTTTCAGATTTTATTTGTCAGATCTATATATTCTTTTCCCTCTTTCTTTTTATATTCTTTATTCCAGAGTGTAACAGACCTGGGAGAGTCTTCTGCACCACATAAAGGTGCCCTGGTTGCAAAAGCTGAGGAACTGAGAATCAGAGAACTGGAGCCTAATGTGGAAGTCTGGAGCCCTCAGGAGTACACAGACAGGGAGATTGGGACTAGTAAGAAACCCAAGCCACTTTCCTTGAATGCAGTACCCATGTCAGTGCAGCCCCACAACCTCGGACTCACCCTACACCCCATGCATCTGAACCCCATCACCCATCCCAGGTGGGAAATACAATCATAAATGTGTATGCTCCCTTACTTATTGGAAAAACTGGAACTTATTGGAAAAACTGAAGGGAGCTATAGACATACCAACAGTAATATGGGAGACTTCAATACACCTTTCTGTGCTATACATAGAACACCCACACAGAGGATCAACAAGGAAATAGAGAACTTAAACAATGGGATAAATGAGTTAGATCTAATAGACATACATAGATTGTTACATCCCAAAACATCAGGATACGCATTCTTCTCTAGTGCACATGGAATGTTCTCCAGGACAGATCATGTGCTGGGGCACATATATTTAAATCTATAAATTTAACAATATTGAAATTATCTGAAGCACTTTCTTGATCACAATGGAATAAAGTTGGAAATTAATAATCACCCAAGAACCAGAGCTTTCACAAATATACAGAAATTAAACAACACACTCTTAAGTAATCAGTCGGTCAAGGAAGAAATTGCTAGAGAAATTGGTAAATACCTGGAGAGGAATGATAATGAGGATACAACATATCAAAACTTATGGGATGTCTCAAGGACAGTGCTGAAAGGGAAATTTATTTCCCTAAATGCCTTTATTAAAAAACAATAATGAGTAAAACTTGAGGATTTAACTGCTTACCTGCAGAATTTATAGGAAGAACAGCAAATTAACCACAAAGCAAATAAAAGAAGAGAAATAATCAAGACTAAAGCAGAAATAAACAAACTGAAGAACAATAAAACAATTGAAAGAATCAACAAAACCAAAAGTTGGTTCCTTGAGAAAGATCAACAAAATTGATGGTCCCCTAGTTAGACTAATGAAGGAAAAAGGAGAGAGGACACAAATGAACAAAATCAGCCTATATGCTTTTTTTTCTTTTTCTTTTTTTTCTGCATGGGCAGGCACCAGGAATTGAACATGGGTCTATGGCATGGCAGGCAAGAATTCTGCCACTGAGCCACCCTTACATGCCCAGCCTATGTGCTTCTATAAAAGGTTTTCCCTACCATTCGAATAATCTTCCTAAATGGAAAAGATTCTATATCTTGTAAGAATAATCTCCTGTGCTTTCTATTGACCATATAATCATTATTGTTTAAGGAAACATGCCTTCTCATTTTTATAGAACTAAGTGGCTTTATTTTTTTTTACCATCATGCTAACTTCACTTTACTTTTAGAGTCTTTTATTATTTCTTTTTCCAAAAAAGGAGCCAAATATTGTTTAACAATGAGATTTCTATTTTTTTTTTTGATTTCTAGTATTTTGTTAAGAATTTTCACTTCTATGTTTATTAGGGAGATTCATCTATAGTTTATCCAGTTTTGGTATTAGAGTGATGTTAGCTTCATAAAATGAGATAGGCAGCATTCCTTTTTCTTCAATTTTCTTTCAATTTCTCTAGCAATTTCTTCCTTGACCCATTGATTATTTAAGGGTATGTTGTTTAATCTCCATATATTTGTGCAAACTCTGGTTCTTTGGTGATTATTAATTTCCAATTTTATTTCATTGTGATCAGAGAAAGTGCTTTGGATAATTTCAATCTTATTCAATTTATAGAGACTCAGTTTATGTCCCAGTGTATGTCCTTACCTGCAGAACATCCCATGTGCGCTAGAGAAGAATGTATATCCTGGTGTTTTGGGGATGTACTGATCTATATATGTCTATTAGATTTAATTAATTTATCTTATTGTTTAGGTTCTCTGTTTCCTTGTTGATCCTCTGTGTGGTTGTTCTATCTATAGTGGAGAGTGGTATATTGAAGTCTCTCACTATTACTTTTGACATATCTATAGCTCCCTTCAGTTTTTTCCAATATGTGCCTCATGTACTCTGGAGCTCCTTAATCAGGAGCATACACATTTATGATTTTTATTTCCTCCTGGTGAATTGTCCCTTTTATTGATATGCAGTGTCCTTTGTCTCTTATGACATCTTTGCATTTAAAGTCTATTTTCTCTGCTATTAGTATAGCTACTCCCGCTTTCTTTTGTTTACAACTTGCAAGGAAGATCTTTTTCCATCCATTAACTTTCTTTTTAAAATTTGCATATGGGCAGGAGGCACCAGGGATCGAACTCCAGACCTCCAGCACGGCAGGTCGGAGCTCTGCCTGCTGAGCCACGGCAGCTGCCCCCATCCTTTAACTTTCAATCTAACTGTGTCCATGAATCTAAGGTGGATTCCTGTAAACAGCATATAGATGAATTATATTTCTTGATCCATTCTGTCAGTCTGTATCTTTTAATTGGTGAGTTTAGCCCATTAACATTCAAAGTAATTATTGTGAAAGCAGTTCTTGACTCTACCATCTTGTCTTTCAGTTTTTATTTGTCAGATATGTATATTACTTTCCTTCTATCTCTCTTTTCCTTTAAATTACCTTTATTCATACTGTTCAGTTCTGTGCCTGCCTCCAAACTTCCCTGTCCTGTCTTTTTTATTAAGCCGACATGGCTTTACTTCTAAGTTCTGCACACACACATGCACACACACACACACACACAAAGAGTGAGAAAGAAAAAAAGAAGAAAGAGATAATAATACTAAACTAAAATAATAATATGATAACATGCCAGAGGATCCGGGTTCGATTCCCGGTGCCTGCCCATGTAATTAAAAAAAATATATGAAACACAAAAACAAGAAGCACAAAAAAAAATACACATCAACAGTAGTAGTCACCAGAATCAAAAGAAGACACCTGGGATTGAAGTCAGGCTAGTGCCCACCAGAAAGAGAGAATATTTAAGAGAAAAATAATAATAGTAATCATAAAAATAAATGAAATAGAATAAGAAAAAATATGTGAAATAAAAAGTAGAAAAAGAGTAAGAATATAATATAAAATATCTACAAAAATTTTAAAGAATAATGAAAATGACCATGACATTACTAATAAAAATGCATAGAAGGAATATGTTTTAAAAGGGGGGAATAAAAAAGAATATTAAGAAGAAAATAAATAAAAATGAAATAAAAATATAGACCTAGGTAGATAGGGAGATAGCTTGCCTGCACTTACCCGTTCTTCCCAGCAGGTGGCGATCGTGAGATTCCTCCTCGCTCAAACTTTCCCCTTCCTGTCTGATGCAGCAACCTGTACTTACCCAATCTGGCCAGCAGATGACGAACTAGAGTCTCCTCCTCCCTCAGCCCCGCCCTTCCTGGCTGGAGCGACTTGAGGTCTGTGAGCTCAGCAAGTTGGCTGCTTCCGCAGGTGTTCTGCTCCGCAGGGACAGCCAACCAGCGGGTCTCTGCGGGGGACTGGGGAGCTGAGTAGCGCATGGAGGATGAGCTGATCAGCTGATCTGCAGTGCTGGCGGGCTTGCCAGACACCAGGCCAGCTTTTCTCACACCTGACCGGGTGATTATTCCCCCACCCCGAGGCCCGCCCTGCGGTAGATTATCGCCGGCCACTGGGTGTTGCTCACCTCAACCACGTGGGGGTTTCCCCAGCAGACAGCTGTGTAGGCTGCAGCCAAGGAGTGTCAGTTCCCTCCTATCACACCTCCCTGGTGCACCGCATCCCACCCGGTGGGGATCCGGGTCACGGGAACCACTTGCTCTCCCCCCGATCCTCCTCTGCCCCCAAACTGCCTGAAGACCCTCCTAGACTACTCATATCCTGGGACCTGCAGTTCTGGGCATTTTCTCCCTGTCTATCTTGTTTAATGCAGCAGGAGTGAACTCACTGCACTCCCCTTCCCCATCTTCCTGGAAGTCTCCTACTCATTTGGTAATCTGAATTTTAAAGTGCCATAAAGTGCCTGATTCCCTGGACTACTTTCTCCCACTTAACCTGCACATTGAAAAGTCAAAACTGGCACAACACGGTTTTTTATGCACCAAATTTCCCAGTGTTACTCAACATAAGGTATCTTCTTAATTTTTTCTTTTACTAAGATTATCATGTGCTTTCTTTGCATAAAATTTTTACTGTTAAGAAAAAATCCAAAAAAGTCTTTTCTTGTTTGCATTTTAGGGACCTTGCTAAGCATTACCAGCATCTCTTGGCCATGGTTTCTGCCGTTGAACAAATCAACAAGAATCCTAATTTATTATTCACTACGTCTCTGCAATCGATCTCTTCAGTATTGACTTTATTTAGATGAAAACGATAGAGAGTTCTATGTCTTTGCTGTCAGGAGAGAGTCCTCCAGTTCCTAATTATAACTGTAGGGCTGAGAAGAGTGAAAAGCTGATGGGTGTGATAGGAGGAATTTCAACAGGAATATCAACCCAGAGCTCCAAAATCGTTGATCTCTACAACGTCCACAGGTAAATAAAGAATTCTTCCTCTGAATTAAAACTTTGTAATATAGTACTGAGTGTCAAACAAAGTTTACTTTATGGTTATTGAAAAGGTTTGTGATTTCTTAAAAATTTTGTTTAATTATCCTTTTTCCTCTAGAAAACAACTTATTCATAATATGGTTTTTGTATAATAAAATTTCTTTTTTGAAAAACTTAAAATGGGGGAAAGTAGCTAGTTAATGATAATGTATAATCTCACCAGTCAGAGAAAATATACTAATATTTATTGGTGTTTGTTCTAGTCTGCTAACTGCCGGAACGCAATATACCAGAAACATAATGTCTTTTAAACAGGGGAATTTAATAAGTTGCTAGTTTACAGTTCTAAGGCCAAGAAAATGTCCCAGTTACAACAAGTCTACAGAAATGTCCAATCAAAGGCCTCCAGGGAAATATACCTTGGTTGAAGAAGGCCAATGAAGTTCAGGGTTTCTCTCTCAAGTGAGAAGGCACATGGCAAGTACAGTCAGTGTTTCTCTCTCATCTGGAAAGGCACATAGTGAACACGGTCAGGGTTCCTCTCTCATCTGGAAGGGCACATGGCAAACACGGCATCATCTGCTAGCTTACTCTCCTGGCTTCCTGTTTTATGAAGCTCCCCAGAGGACATTTTCCTTCTTCATCTCCAAAGGTCATTGGATGGTGGACTCTGCTTTTCGTGGCTATGTCATTCTTCTCTGCTCTCTCTGAATCGCTCTCATTCTCCAAAATGTTTCCTCTTTTATAGGAGTTCAGAAACTAATAAGACCCACCTGAATGAATGGAGACATGTTGTCACCTAATCAAGTTTAACAACCGCTCTTGAGTAAATCACATCTCCAGGGAGATTCAAACATACAGTATTGAATAGGGATTATTCTGCCTTTGCAAAATGAGATTTTGATTAAAACATGGCTTTTCTAGGGGACATACATCCTTTCAAACCAACACAATGCTGGCATTCACTCTTTTTTTCCCCCATGTAATTAGAAAGCATCATAAATATATTGAAGAAATAGGGATTTTATTTACAAATTGTTTTATACTCTTTTTTCACTGTATATGTTATGAATATTTTCTACTCACGATCAATTGTTCTTATTAAAACCATTTTTTGAAGACAATGCAATTTTTTTTCTACAAAAGTGTTTTGCTGATTTCTTATAGTTAGACATTTAGTTTGTTTTCAGTTTTCCATTATAAGGATTATTTAGTTCATGTTCTATTAAAAAATACTTTTTCTACTTATCCATGATATTTTCCTTCATTTTTTTTCCTGGCAGAGGCATTTCTGCATCAAACGTTTTCATGTTTGTAAGGCTTAATCTGGAATTGAAAATTGCAACTTTAGAAGTGGATCAATTTACTCTGTCAGCAGTTGGTATTGCATACAAAACTGTTTATCCCCTCTTTACCATTACTGGAGGGCTATTGTTTTTAAAATCTTTGCTAATTTGTCTCTTTTGTTAATGCTATTTCTTTCCTATTTATTTTGAATTTCAATATGCTTATGAGTCATATTATTTATTCTTTTATGTATTAGTAATCTTATATTTTGCTTGTGTACAAGTATGTATATAATTTTTATCCTTTTCTTATTAATTTTCAAAATTATCCTGTCTTTTTTCTATAAACGAAGTTTTGAACTATGTTAAAGAAATTAAGTCTTTCTACCATAATCATTCAAATACATTATTTTAAAAATTAATACATTTTAAAAATGTTATTAAATTCTTTTGGAAAATTTTAAACAAATATAAAACAAATAAAAAACTTTTTAGACTAGATTAATAATGTTCAGTGTACCCAAGACCAAACAAATGTCAAAATTTTGTTACGCTTGTTTCATTTCTAATTATTACTAATTTGAAAGCATCTATTAAATATTGATTATTTTTCACATCTCACTGTAATTCTTTATGCTTTGTGCCATCTCCTTAAAATCTGACAAATATTCAACTGTAATTTTGGTGCACTTATGATTTTGCATTTTTTAAATATTAAATGTTGAAGCCTTCCTTCCATTCTACCCACTTAGTAAAGCATGTATTGGGAATCTATGTCCAAAGATAGTGGTTTTGCAGCTGATAAATGTAAGAAGCCTATTAACCACTTAAATTCAAATATTTGACAAGCCATTTGCTAGCATTTGGGCTTAGCATTTGGGTTACCATCTGGGGTGGACATGTAAATATGGCTGAATGTGATCATTCAAAATTTTGCACTTATGGCAAAAGACAAAAGATCCTGATCTGAGCTCTGGGATACTCAGACATTAGGAGGTTTGCTAGATGGGGAACAATCAATAAAGAATGATTATAGGTGCTTTATCCTCAGATAAATTTAGGGAAAGGAATCATGGAAACCAATTAAGAAAACTGTTTCAAGGTGGACAGTGTTATATACCAGTGACATATTACATAAAACAAGGTTTGATAATTGTTAATTGATTAAACAACTTAGAAGTACTTACTGACTGAGTTTGTTTTTTTTTCTAAAGAGAAAAAGTTTTTTACTGTATGCATAGCAAGAGAGCAGATGGCCTAGCAACCCAACATTGTCCCTCTGAACTGCAGTGATTCTGATAGTTTTATTAGAGAAAAGTTGGGCAGGCTTTAGAATAATGAGCACTGTGGTCCCAGATGATGTAATTAGAGGTGATCTAATTATTGCGCATGTGCAGATTGATTACATGCTTAGCTACAGAATGTGTGCAAGAAAAAAGGTGGAATGAGTTATAGGTGACTTGTATGTTAAAGTCTAAGCTAGTGCACAGGACTGACCAAGTTTAAAAAAAATTGCAAGAGAAATGGGGATAAAAGACTGATAGAATAGCTTCAAGAGGGAATGTCAAGAGAATATAGGAGTAGCAAGTATATACGTAGTGTAAGCAGTAAA
This sequence comes from Myrmecophaga tridactyla, assembly GCA_004026745.1. Lineage (NCBI taxonomy): Eukaryota > Metazoa > Chordata > Mammalia > Pilosa > Myrmecophagidae > Myrmecophaga > Myrmecophaga tridactyla. Next base: position 4,301 of record PVIY010041966.1, on the reverse strand, counting down.
AATTAAGCATACAGATTGTAAGCAGGGAAAATTAAGTGATGGATGATACGCAGTATATTGCTATTTCTTAGTAAAATCTTTATTCATTTTGTTTCATTTCTTTCATAGTGCATGTAAGAGGTAGGATAACTCTCTGTAATGCTGATGAGCTTGATTTCAACCTCCACAATAGTTTCTAAGGAACCTTAGAATCCTTGAGATGCTAAGAGGTGTTCCTGAGACATGGCTTTAGGGAGCTCAATTCCTGTCACCTCCACTTCTTGGCTCTTCATTTGAAGAAGAGTTTTGCCCTGGAAGGGTGGAGCTCAGGTGATTGTTGAAGAGATTATAGAAGAGGCAATACAGAAGGGGACTTTGGAATCATCCTGTGCTGTATCTGGATTCTTGTCTTCTATTTACTATCTTATTCTCTTCGTGTTTCACTGTCTTTCTATTCCTCCCAACTCTCAGACTACAGTGATATATGAAAAGTCTCTGACAGTTAAAAAAACCACACACACAAAAAAAACCTAAAACTAAATGTGGAGGTACTCCTTGGAAAGTGGCAGGTAAAGCATCATTCTTTCAATTAGAGGTACTCAGTCACAATGCTCTCTCCTCTGGGTCCTTGGACATACCCAGAAAACCTCTGTATTCAGGCCTCTTGGTCTCCATCCTTCATTGTCCCATATATAGAGAGACATCTTCAAACCCTGCCTCCTCAGATAGGGAGGCAGGAAATGTGTTAGCCGTAGGAACCTCACGGGGGCTCCTTCCCAGGACACGAGAGCTTTGGTGCACCATAAGCTCCTGGATTTTGGGGGAAGGGAGGTAGAGGTTTTCCTCTAGGAGAGTTTCCAGCTTTTTAGCCATGTACATTTCAGTCTTTCCAATGGACACTCTCCCACACATGCAGAGACACACTCAGTCACATACCATAGCCACATACACCCCTCAGAACCTCACCTTCACCAGTTAGAAATATTCACAATCGCTCACACTAGGCACTGCCAATCAGACAGTCATCCAGTCGCAAGTTCACTAACCTGGATGTGGGGCCCACCACAGCTGCTGATCCCACCTGGGCTTTCTCCTCAGAACATGACCTGAAATGCCACTGTATATATTTTATATTTATGTTTTTGTATCTTTATAAATTTAAAAATTATATCCTTCTATTTAACTGAATCTGTTATAAAATGACTGTGTATATCTGGTGATACTTCTGGGTATAAATTTTTTTTTCTGATATTAGTACAGGTATATCAGCTTCCTGTGGCTAGTAATTTTATGGAGAACTTTTATTCCCATCCTTTTACTTTAAATAATGATGCATCCTTATTTTTAATGTTTGTTTCTTAAATGTAATATATAGTTGGATTCTGTACTTTTGCCCTGATAATCTTAGTTTTTATTTACATTATTTGTTCCATTATGTTTTTTATTTATTTATTTTTTTAAAATTTGCATATGGGCAGGAGGCACCAGGGATCGAACTCCAGACCTCCAGCAGGGCAGGTCGGAGCTCTGCCTGCTGAGCCATGGCAGCCGCCCTCCATTATGTTTTAATGTAATTATTGCTAATGCTGAGTTGAAGTCTGTTGTAACCAGTGTTCTGCTGGCAATGGTGCCAGGACCCAGGTTTGTTAATCTCAAAATGAAAAGAATTTAGAGATGAGAAGGTCAGTAGGAATAAGTAGAAAAATTCATTAGCAAGAAGGAGAGAGAGTACACATTGAAAAGGTTAATGTGGACCTGCCCAAGGGAGGGACAGTCACTGATACCCTGAGTGGAGTGGGCTAGTTTGTTTTATAGGAAAGTTTTGTTCGTAATAGGTTTCCATAGTAACCTTTGAATAATTGGTGTCTTCTTGGTTCTGGGAGGAGATAGCTAGCAGAATTCTTGGTTTGTTGTCATATACCTAAAATTTGTCTTTGGACAAATAGTAACAATATTTATAAGCTTAAGCAAAAGTTCTCAAGAAGAAAGCAGATGTTATTCAACAAATATAATTAGTATGTAAACATTTCTTAGTGATACAATAAAAAAAAACACTCATCTTCTCAAAATCAGAAAGGAAAGGAAACCAAATTGAATTTCAGGAAAAAATCTGTACAAGGGAAGTCATAATCCAAATAATGAAAAAAATGATTCTCATAATTGGAATATTTTCTTAAAACAGTATTGTTTAACAACACAGTATTACATGACCTAAATATATTCTCTAATTTACAGTAAGCAATGACTAAATATTTGCAAACCAATATTTACTGATTTTTTAAAATTAATTTTTTAAACATTACAGAAAAGATTAATCATCATAGTTCAGATTGTAAACAATAAAAATATTGAGATGTGAACAATGTTACATTTACAGATGTTAGACTATGGAACAGTAATATCCTGATATAGATTAAAGTCTAAAATTGATGGCTCAAAAAAGGCTGGCATAAGAATAGTAAGAGAAGCTATGAAAAAACAGAAACAATGAAAAGTATCTCTGCAAAGTAGAAATGGAGGTGAAAGGTAGGGAAGATTTATTTATCTGATGTTTTTTTATTCTACTGGGGTATATAAATTCTTTTTTATTCTTGCATGTATTGTTTTCATAGCAAAATTATAATATCTAGTGTTGGCAAGGAGAGAGTGACAGGCACTTTCATACCTAACTGTCCTTTTGACATCATTAAATGCTGGTATTTCTTTATACTCAATACTGGATCAATTTCTCCTTTATTTACCATCTGCTTTATAAATAATCTCATCCAGTCTCTTGAGATCAAATGCCATCTTCATATACACAAAACTCACATTTTGTCTCCAGCTCAGCCCTCTCCCCTGGGATGAGAAGCAAAATGTTCTCAAGTGTGTACATAGTATAAAGGCATTTTCAGAGAGGCAAGGTGTCAAAACTTTCTATGCTACCTTTTTCAGGATGGAGATATGTAACAACATCCTGACACCTGCACTTGGTGTCTAGTAGGCACCCAGACTTAATTGTGAAAATAGCTCTTCTCGTTCCTTCCAAAGTTGTCTCATTCACTTTTCCCTTATCTCAGTAGATTGCACCATCACTTATGTAGTTGCTGGAATTAAAGCCTCAAGTATAATCATGAGCTTGTGATTCCTTTCACACCCCGAATACTGTCCATCAGCATATCTCTTTAACATTATTTCCAAATATTTCTCTATAATAGTTAAGATGTACCACTTTTTTTTTTTAATTTGCATATGGGTAGGAGGCACCAGGGATCAAACTCCAGGCCTCCAGCTTGGCAGGTCGGAGCTCTGCCTGCTGAGCCACGGCAGCCGCCCAGATGTACCACTTTTTAAGGATTCATATGTAGATGAGTTATATTACTTAAAGTTTCATTTGAGGATAGTAAAACCCTATGGAGAGTAGCCACACTAGTCACTTTAAAAAAGTAAATAAGCAAGGTGATAAGCTGATAAATGTCAACTCTGGGAGGGAAACCAAAGTGCCATATAATTTACGAGGTTCTTCTCTCAATGTAAAGAAAATCAGTCCTTTCCTGCCCTTCAGTTCACCAGCAAGGATGATGCCATTAAGATGCCATTAAGATGCTACCAAAGTGTCCCAGGTCTACCTATTGCTTTTCTCACTGGCTGATAGTAATCATTTAAAGTCTTCTTTCCTCTGTGCATCAGTAGTTATATATCTCCTTCCCAGTGTGTTTTTAGTTTATGCTGGGATTTCCCTAGGGAACAGGGAAGAAGAAGGGGTGCCGTGCAGGTTGAAGAAATGACAGACACAAGAAGTTAGTTAAGTGGGGTCAGGGGACTCAAGCTCATCAGGAGCAAGAGTACTGAATAAACTGACATTCACATATTTGTTGTGCTCTTACATGGGAACTGCTTTAGAGAGTATAACAAAGCAAGATTATAATTAATATCTGTCATACTTGCAAAGCTACAAAGTTTTGTTCCCAGTTTCTGTCCCAGGAACTGTTTATTACTTATCAGAATGTTTTCTATACAGCTCTCTTTGGGCTCCAGAGTCAGCATCCTTGAGAGCAGAGTGAGCATTGACTAACCTGCCTGAAACTGCAGAGTCAGAACTTTCTCACAGTAAGATCAGATTAGATAAAGTACATACAGGCTGGACCTCATTTCACAGGAGACCAAGGGGCGGTGCCTCCAAGGTTTTTCTAACGTGGCTCTGCCAGCAGTCAGAAGCCTGCTTCTGGGCCCCAACAAGTTCACAGTGCCCTGAATGGGAAGGGCTCTGGCTGCTGCAGGAGAATCTGCAACCAGCAGACTGCTCATTTGAGGGAGCAAACAAGTTAGTTCTGGAAGTTCAC